>PVKP010031065.1:0-27310 GCA_004027715.1 Plecturocebus donacophilus
AGACCTGGAACAACTAGACTTAACAAATATTTACAGAACTCTCCTCCCACAAATCCACAAAACATACATTTTTCTCAGTATCACATTATACCTATTTTAAAAGTGACCACATAATTGGAAGTAAATCACTCCCCAGCAATTGCATAGCATTTCATAGGTTTAAATAAAATATTGGTTGTCTGCTTATTTGTTATTTTCAGCCCCTGTTCCTTCCTGTCTCTACTGTTAAACACAATTATTGGCATAAAAGAGGTTTTTAATACCCATTTTTAGACTGTATTCTAGCCTGGGCAATAAAACAAGAATCCCATTCTCTCTCCCTCTTTCTCTTCCTCTTTCTTTCTCTCTTTCATTCTCTTTTTTTTCTTCTTTCTTTTACTGTTTCTTTCTCTCTCCTTTTCTAAAATCTCTTCCTCTTTCTTTCTCTCTTTCATTCTTTTTTTCTTTCTTTTGCTGTTTCTTTCTCCTTTTCTCTCTTTTTCTAAAATCTCTTCTTCTTCCTCTCTCTTTCTCTCTTTTATTCTTTTTATTCTAAAAAAAAAAAAAAAAAAAAAAAACCAGACAGGCGTGGATCTAGCGCATAACGGAGGATGATGAAATTGACTGGAAGAAACAGGCTTTATTCCAGCAAAAGAAAGTACCAAGCTATAGGGTCAATACATAACAAAGGACTATACTGGAAATGACTGAGGACTATGAGATAAAAACAAATAAACACAACTTGAAATGGACTCTAATTCTCAGCATGTAAGATATTATAAAACACCTTTTTGTTTAATGCCAAGAAACCTCATTGTGAAAATTGCATTTTACAACACGCTGTTAATTTTCAATTAAGACTAACTAAAGGGATAAAAAAAATTACTCACAGAGCTGTTTCATATGACTTGTGCCTGTCTTTGGTGTCTAAAATATCCTTCCCAGACCATATGCCAGAATCTTTGGAAAGGAATATAATATGCCTAATTGGAAAATGCTCTACATGCACCCTGCTTCCGAAGAGAACTATAACAGAAAGGCTCTGCAAGACCACATCATGGTATCTTTAATCAATAACACACTGCAGGACCAATATATTTTCCTAGCCTAGTGTGCCTGATAAATGCACAGGGTAGGTCTCTTCCCCACATCTTGCTATTCTCACAAAACACATGACTTGAGTTTTATTTTAAATTGCTGCAAAGAAACAAATATCTCCACCAAAAGCAAGCAACTGACATTAATGTGACACATGGAAACATAATAAAACCAGGTGTCAAAAAAAATACAGAAACGCACAGGTTTAAAGCCTATGGTAACCTTCTGTGGCATAGATTCTTGCATTATCTTTTGGTATTACTATATTCCTTTAAAGATTTAGTAAGTGGAAAGAAAAATTGATCTTTAGATTGAAAGGTCATCAGGTAATAATAGACAAAACAGATGAGCTCATCTTACTATTTAATGAATGGATATTTTATTAATTATATGTTTTAGTAAAGCATTTAGAGCTTCTTTTTATCTTTGTTTACTGTTATGAGCTCAGAATTTTCTGGGTTGAAGCATATTTACTAATGGAGGGAAATTCAAAATTACAAGGCACATATTGTGGCTAGATACACAGAAAGCACCACATGTTGATTTGGTGACCATCAGCACAGCCAAGAAATGGCCCTGGTAGATATTAGAGACCAAAGAAACAGGACTGCTACAATTTGAAAGTCTCCTCCAAATTTCATGATGAAATTTAATTATCATTGAAAAGTATTATGTGGTTGAGCTTTCAAGAAGTAATTAGGTCATGGGGGGTCCACTTTCATGAATATATTAATGCCATTATCATGGGAGAGGGTGAGTCATCATGGGAGTGGCTTTCTTCTGAAAGTGAGTTCCCTTTTAAACAAAACCTAACACCATAAAAACACTAGAAGAAAACGTAGGCAAAACCATCCAGGACATAGGCATAGGCAAGGACTTCATGACTAACACACCAAAAGCAATGGCAACAAAAGCCAAGATAGACAAATGGGTTCTAATTAAAATTCAGAGCTTCTGTACAGCAAAAGAAACTATCATTAGAGCAAACTGGCAACCAACAGAATGGGGAAAAATTTTTGCAATCTACCCGATATCCAGAATCTACAAAGAACTAAAACAGACAAAACTAAAACAAGAAAAAAACAAACAACCCCACTCAAAAGTGGGCAAAGGATATGAACAGACACTTTTCAAAAGAAGACATATATGAGGCTAACAAACATACGAAAAAATGCTCATCATCACTGGTCATTAGAGAAATGCAAATCAAAACCACATTGAGATACAATCTCACACCAGTTAGAATGGCGATCATTAAAAAATCTGGAGACAACAGATGCTGGAGAGGATGTGGAGAAATAGAAACACTCTTACACAGTTGGTGGGAGTGTAAATTAGTTCAACCATTGTGGAAGACAGTATGGTGATTTCTCAAGGATCTAGAAATAGAAATTCCATTTGACCCAGCAATCCCATTACTAGGTATATACCCAAAGAACTATAAATCATTCTACTATAAAGACACATGCACACATATGTTCATAGCAGCACTGTTTACAATAGCAAAGACCTAGAACCAACCCAAATGCCCATCAATGGTAGAGTGGACAAAGAAACTGTGGCACATATACATCATGGAATACTATGCAGCCATACAAAATGATGAGTTCATGTCCTTTGCAAGGACTTGGATGAATCTAGAAACTATAATTCTCAGCAAACTGACACTAGAACAGAAAACCAAATACCGTATGTTCTCACTCATAGACGGGTGTTGAATAATGAGAACACCTGGACTCAGGAAGAGGAGCATCAAACAATGGGGGCAGTTGTGGGGGAGCTCAGGGAGAGACAGCGGGGGTTGGGGAGGGTGGGGAGGGATAACATGGGGAGAAATGTCGGATATAGTATGCACCTATGCAACAACCCTGCATGACCTGTGCATGTACCCCAGAACCTAAAGTAAAATTTAAAAAATAATAAAATTTTTTAAAAAGAAGATATTAAATGAAAAAAATAAATAAATAAATGAAGTGAGCTCCCACTCACATGCACTTCCTTGCCCTTCCACCATATTTTAATGCAGCAAAAAGGTCCTCAGCATATGCTGAGCAGATGCCAGTACCATGCTCTTGGACATCCCAGCTTTCAGAACTGTGAGCCAAATATATCTATTTTTAAATAAATTACCTAGTCTATGGTATTCTATTATAGCTGCAGAAAATAAACTACAATGGTTTGAATGTTTGTCCCCTCTGAAACTTACGTTAGAAAATAACCCCCAATGTGGCAGTATTGAGAGGTGAGCCCTTTAAGAACTGATTGGGTTGCTAGGGCTCTGTCCTCATGAATGGATTAATACATTCATGGATTAATAGACTAAGAGGTTAATAGATGAATGGATTATCAAAGGAGTGAGACTGGTAACTTTATAAGAGAAAGAAACTCTACAGAGAGTACCTAACTACAAGAAGGACCTCACTAGAAGTTGGTCCCTGACCTTGAACTTTTCAGCCTCCAGAAATGTAATACATATTTTTTAAATAAATTACCCAGTTTCAAGTATTCTCTTAAAACCAAAAATGGTCTAGGACAGATAATTGATACTGGGAGTAGGACATTGTTAATAATGAACACGTGAAAATGTGTATGTCACTTTGCAATTGGATAATGGGTAGAGGCTGGAATAATTTGAAGCAGCTAGTTAGTAAAAGCTCAGATTCTGGTTAGGGCTTGGAAAACAAGACTAGGGAAAGTTTTAAACACTTTAGAGAGTGGTCAAGTGATCATGATCAAAATGTTGATAGAAATATTGTTAGCAAGAAATGTTGTGATGAAGTTTTAGGAGAAATTGAGGGAAAAGGTATTGGAAACTCAAGTAAAGGCCATTCTTGTTACAAACTGGCAAAGCACTTGGCTGGACTCTGTGCCCAAGGGCTTTGTGGAAGTCCAAACTTGAGAAACATGCTATCTGGCACAAAAAAAAATAATAATAAGCAAGGTATAGAAGGCATTCATAGACACTTTTGGCCATTTACACTGAGATTCAAGAACAAAGTAATAATTTAAAGACAGAATTTATAGTTAAAAGGGAAGCAGAGCAGAAAAATCTAAAAAATCATTTGGCCACAGAAAGAATAAAAACATGTTTTCAGGAGAGAAACTGAGTGTAGCCAATGGACCACTTGCTAAGCAGAGATAGAAGGCAGTTATGTGCTTATTTGTCAAGACAATGGAAGAAATACTTTGCCCAGATATTTGAGGATCCCACTCCCATTACAGGCTTAGGAGAGCAAAATGGTTTCAAAGAACAGCCCCAGAGTACACGGATTCACTGGGCAGGGCCATCTTGGGACTCTGCTACCCACACTGCAGCACAGCAGTTCTGCAGCTGCCTTAGCCATGGCTCAAGAAGCCTCAGGCACAGCTCATGCTGCAGCTCCAGAAAGTACAAGTTATAAACTTTGACAACATCCATGTGGTACTAATTCTGTAGGCTTGCAGAGAGCAAGAGCTATGGAAGATTGACAACTTCCACCCAAATTTCAAAAGATGTTGTTGAAAGCCTAGAGACTCAGGCAGAGACCTGTCACAGTGGCAGAGACACTGTAAAGATCTCCTACTGTAATAATGCAGAGCAGAAATGTGGAGTTGGAGCTGCCACCAAGAGTCCCTATTAGAATAATACCTCATGAACTCAGGACTATCACTGAGACCTCTGAATTGTGAAATCACCAGCAGCATAAAATACCTACCAAGGAAATCTTCAGGCAAAGTACTTTATTCTGTGTAAGCATTCACAAGTGGGCTGCACCAAGCAGCACCCATAAGGCAGCCTAAGGCCTTGGGGGTCAAATCCCCACCCCAGTATGTCCAGAAGGTGGCAAATGGAGGCAAAAGAAATCATTCCCCAGCTTAAAGATTTAATGTCTTCCCTACTCAGTTTCTAACATGCTTGAGCTTATTACTCAATTCTCTTTGCCTATTTCTCCCTGCTGGAATAGAAGTGTCTGTCTTATGCCTGAACCACTACTGTATGTTGGAAGTAAATAACTAGTCTTGATTTCACAGGCTTACAGATGAGATTCTGGATTTTTGGCTTTTGAATTGGGGCTAGAAATAGTTAAGATTTTGAAGCTAACTATAGTTAATAGTTAAGACTTTGAAGTTTAGAAATGGTGATTGTTCCACCAAATGCACAGACATCAATGCAGAAACATAAGACACAGGAAAAAGCAAGGAAGTGTAACCCTACTAATGGAAAACTTTTTAGTAATAAACCCCAATAAAACAAAAATTAACAAAGAGCCAGAAAAGGAATTCAAAAATATGATCTTAAGGAAATTCAATGAGGTATAAAAAATACAGCTAGACAATTCAACAAAATCAGGAAAAAAAGATATGTATGAGAAATTCAACATATAAAAAATATATGTTGAATTCAAGATATAAAAAAGGGGAAAAAACCCCACAAATTCTGCAGCTAAAAAATTCAATTAATGAAATAAAAAAACAACTCAGAGCTTCAACAGCAGACTTGATCAAACAAAAAATAAGAATGAAAAAGAGTTATTAAAACACTCTAAAACTTATGGAACACCCATCAGTAGACAAATATCCATTATACAAGTTCCAGAATGAAAAAAAAAAAGAAAAAAAATGCATGGAAAAACTATTTAATAAAATAACAGCTGAAAATTTCCCAAATCTGGGGACAGATATAAATATGCAAATAAGGAAGCTCAAAGATCCCAAACTATATTTTACTCAGAAAGGTACTCTCTAAAGTAAAGAATGGTCAAAATGTCAAAAGTCAAAGACAAAGAAAATTCTAAAAGCAAAAAGAAAAACACATCAAGTCACATATAATGGAATTCCATTAGACTAACCATTTTCTCCTCAGAAAACAGGTCAGGAGAGAATAAGATGATATATTCAATGTGCTGAAAGAAAAAAATTGATAGTCAAGAACACTATACTGAGCAAAGCTATTCTTTAGACTGAGGGAGAAATAAAGCCATTCCCAGACAAGCAAAAAAATGAGGAAATTTATGACTAGACTGACTTTACCAAAAAATGCTGAAAAGTCCTGCATCTGGAAATAAAATGGTGATAATCACAATCATGAAAACGTGCAAAAATACAAAACTCATTGATAGGACAGATAAACAAAGAAGAAATTTTAAAAGTCTATACTATTCAAATAATCTATTGATTCAATGTAGTGCCTATAAAAATATCAATAACATTCTTCACAGAAATAGAATAAAACAATCCTAAAATTTGTAGAGAACCACAAAAGATCCCAAATAACCAAAGGATTGTGAGCAAAAAGAACAATGCTGAAGGCATCACACTACCCAACTTCAAAATATGCTGCAAAGCTTTAATAACCAAAACAGCATGGTACTGGCAAAAAACAGACACATAGACCAAAGGAACATAATAGAAAACCTAGAAATCAATGCACATATGTACAGCCAACTCAATTTTGACAGAGGCACAAAGAACATTCAGTGGGGAAAGAACAGTTGATTCAATAAATGATACTGGAAAAACTGGATATCTTTATGTAGAAAAATGAAACTAGACCTCTATCCTTCACCATATATAAAACTCATATCAAAACGGATTAAAGACTTACATTCAAGACCTGAAGCTATGAAAGTACCAGAAGAAAACATTGGGAAAACACTTCAGAACATTAATCTGGGCAAAGATTTCTTGTGTAAGAGCTAAAATGCACAGATAACAAAATCAAACAGACAAACAGGATTATATCAAGCTAAAAAGTTTCTGTATAGCGAGGGGAGCAATCTACAAAGTAAACAGACAACCTACAAAATGGAAGAAAAGTATTTGCAAACTCCATCCAACAAGAGATTAATAACTAGAATATATTAACAATTCAAAAAACTCAAAATCAAAAGAACAAATAATCCAATTTTAAAATGGGCAAAATACTTAGAGATTTTTCAAAAACAGACATAAAGTAACCAACACACATATGAAAAAAATGCTCAACATCACTAATCATCAGAAAAATGCAAATCAAAACTGCAATGAAATATCACTTCGCTCCAGTTAGAATGACTGTTATCAAAAAGAGAAAAACAAATAAATGCTAGCAAGGATTTAGAGAGAGGGGAACTCTTATACACTGCTTGTGGAAATGTAAATTAGTACAGCCACCATGGAAAACAACATAGAGCTTTGTCAAAAAAAAACTAAAAATATATCTACTATATGATCCAGCAATCTCACTGCTGGAATATATCCAAAATAAAGAATATCGGTATGTTGAAGAGATATCTGCATGATCATATTTATTGTGGCAATATTCATAATAGCCAAAACATAAAATCAACCTCAATGTTTATCAATGAATGTGAAATATATCCATGATGAAATATTTTTAAATGATAAAAAGAATAAAATTTTGTCATTTACAGCAAAATGAATGAAACTGGAAATTATTATTTTAAGTGAAATACGCCAAGCAAAGAAAAACAAATATTGCATCTTCTCACTCATAAGTGGAAAGTAAAAGAAAGTTGATCTTGTAGAGGTAGAAAATGGAATGATAGTTACCAGAGGCTGGGAAGGCTCGTGGAATGGATAAAGAGAGGTTGGTTAACAGTTTCAAAAACACAGTTAGATAGAAAAAAGAAGTTCTATTGTTCAATAGCATAGTTGGGTGACTATAGGTAATAATAATTTACTGTATATTTCAAACTAACCAGAACAGAATGTTTGTAATGTTCTAAATACAGAGAAGTTATAAATGTTTGTGGTTATACATATCTTATCTTTAGTCACTACACATTGTATACATGTATCAAAATTATCACATGTACACCATAAATAATACAAGTATTATGTGTCATTTTTTAAAGCCTTGGGGCTATGAGGATACAATTAACAATTAATGTATCTGTGAGAAAAACATAAGTTTTGAAGAGCCAGAAGAATAATTATATAGTTTTAATATTTGTTCCTTCTGAAACCCATCTGAAATGTAATCCCCAATGTGGCAGTTTGGGGAGGTGGGACCTTTAAGAGGTGACTGGGTTGAGAAGGCTCTTCTCTGATGACTGGATTAATCTACTCATTGCTTAATGGATTGATGGGTTAAAAGATTAATGGGTAAGCGTGGGAGAGGAACTGGGGACTTTATAAGCAGAAGAGGGGCCTGAAATAGCAAGCTCAGCCCATTGCCATGTGATAACCTGCAGCCCTTGTGGTGTGCTCGTGGATGAGAAGACTCACACAAGATTCAGTCTCTCACCCTTGGACTTCCAAGCCTCCAGAACTGTAAGAAATGTTTTGTTCTGTTTTGTTTTTTAAATAAATTACCCAGCTTCAAATACCTGAAGCTGGGTAATTTATTTGAAAAACAAAATCTGACTAAGACACAAACTAAGACAAAAACTTTCTTCACACGTATCTTTTAGGTGCCTGGAGAGTCAGATTTTATTTGAAAAGAAAAAATAAAGAAGTTTTGAACAAGTACCACATTTCTTTGATTCTAAAATACAATCTGTTCATTTTAATGTTTCTGAAACTAGGATACTTCTTTCATTAGGCATGTTCCTTTGATACAGAAACTTTTTTTCTGAAAATATTATTAAATAAATAATACATCTTAAATTTATTGTACCTTATAATCAAGTACAAGGGTATAAAAAAGATAATATGGAAATATTTTTTTTGTGTGTGAGTACATAGGATTTGTGAGTACATAGGATTTGTGAGTACATAGGATAGTCCATGGTAAGATTAATGAGCATACACTGTGGCTTCATTCCCACCTCCACCCTTTAAATACAAGCCTTCAAATAATTCCTGACAATACCTCCACACAGCCATATGTTTATGATGAGCTCCATCTCATATGTGAAGATTGGTGCATAAAAATATAAAATGATGTGAGCAATGCCAAGTATAGAAAAGCCAGAAGTATAACGTATTGTTCTGATTCCATCTTATAGCAAATAATTACCTTTTCCACCTCACCTCCCATTTCTGTAATCAATTATCAATCTACCTTATGGAAAATATGGAAAACTTCTTCCCTCTTATTTCAGTAAAGATAGAAATTCATGGAAGCAAATTTCAGGTCAAATGCTGATATTATATTGGGAAACAGAATGCTGTTTTAGAGAAGAAGCGTGATTCAAAGAGAAAGAGCAAGTATCAAGATGGAAGGACTTAGGTTTTAACCCTGGCTTCTTCACCTGAATTTATATACGTGACCTAGCCTTTCCTTCAATTATTTTGACTGTCCCCAGCTAATAACATCTCAAAGAAAATAACAAAACAATGCCTCAATTCCCAGGGATGTTTTATCCAGTGATGAGTAATATTTTCAAAGGTTTTTCACTGCTATTTTTAAAGCATAATATTTCAAAATCAAAATACCATAATTCTCTTTAAGCTCTTATTTCTACAAAAGCATAATGCTCTTCTGTTTAATAGCTTAATCGGAGACCAAAGCTAAATTTGAGTAGATGAAGAAAAAAGAATAGAGTACGTAGAAAAGAAAATAGCTGCAGAAGCCAGATTTGTAAGCTCAAGTGAATAATCTATTGTCAACCATGAGCTACTTCAAGCAATAAGCTTCCCTTCAAATATAAAACTTCTTAACTACCCCTCACACTGCACCCTGAATTTGAGTGATGGTAGAGTTCACAGATTCACAGCTTAGTAGCTGCCTAGATCTGAAAAACAAGGCTTCTATCTTTTAGAATATTTCAAGAATTGTTTCTGAGAAACTTAGAGTGAAGTGCAAATAGCTACGAATACCAGGCAGTTACCTTGTGACCACTTTGAAGCCATTAACTTAAAAACAGATTCTTTCCCTGGGGAAAAATGTAGAGAAAAATCATGATTGGGTTGTCTTCATAAAGGGAAAAAGCCCTAATTGTAAATGGAGTAGCTATCAGTAGATCAATATCAGATTCAATCATGGAAACACTTCTGAATTCAAGTGGAAGTAACCTTGACAAAAATCAACCCTACTTGAGGTGAAGGGAAAAATCTAAAGCTCACAGCACACATAAAGGCTCTTTCTTCTTAATTACCAAAGTTTCCAGAAGTACACTTGGTCTAGTTAATGTTACTTACCTGTAATTGCTAAACTACCATACTAGATAGATGTCAGCTTCTCAAGAAAGTCCCTATCTGATAATATGATATAATATAAAATTACAGTTTATCGTTTGAAGGAGCTTTGTGGTCTTGCAGTAGTACTTCCCTCATCAAAAAGAGGAAACTCCTTTGAAATAATGTTTCTGAGACCTCCTCTACATAACAAGAATCTTGGCTTCCACAGCTCCCCTTATCTTAATCCCAAGCAATTCTTTCTGCAGACTTCAACTCTTTAGGCAAAACATGACTCTTTCAACCAATTGCCAGTCAGGAAATCTTTGAATCTATCTATGACCTGAAAAGCCCCATTTCAGGATGTCCCACCTTTCCAGACCGAACCAATATACACCTTACATGAATTGATGACGTGTGCCTATAACTTCTGGCCCCTCTAAAATGTATAAAATCAAGCTGTGACCCAATCACCTTTGGCACATGTTCTCAGAGCCTCCTGAGGCTGTGTTATGGGCATGTACTTGGAAGAAAAAAAAAAATGTTTACAGAAGTAAAAAGTCTGCCTGCTCTGTCTCAAATGTATTTCTCTCTCTGTCTCTCTCTCTCTGCCTCTCTCTCTCTCTCTCTCATGCACACACACAGACACACACACACACACAAAGACACACACACACACACACACACACACACACCCCTATTCATGCTTTCTCACACTTGATGTTTAATAAATACTGATAGACTCAATCAATAGTACTATTTCCCTAATAAATAGAGGAAATTTTTTTCTCTATTTTGTCACAAAATAACTAAGAAGAAGTAAAAAAAATTATTTAAGGAATTAAGATGTTTCTCTAGAAACTACTTAATGTGAAAGAAAGTATAAAGCAGAAACAGAGGAACATGAGACATGAGACAAAGAAAATGAAACATAAAATAGCAAATGTAAACCCAATTACATCAACAATAGCATTAAATGTGACTGAATTAAAGAACTAAAAGTCAAAGATTATTAGACTATATAAAAAAATAAGATCCAATTACATGCTATCTACAGAAGACACACTCTAGATTCAAAGACAAAATATTAGAAGTAAAAGGATGTAAAAATATATATTGTGCAAACAGCAAATACAAGAAACCTGGAGTAGTTATCCTAATATCATTCAAGACAGACTTTAAAACAAAAATTACTCAAAATAAAGACAGATATTTAAGAATGATAAAATGGTCCATCCAGGAGAAAGTTATAAAAATGATAAACATACAGGCATTTAACAACAGAGCTTCAAATTATATAAAGCAAAAATTGATAAAATCAAGGGATGATAGGTGATTCATCAATATTTATTTCTTTCCAGAAAAGTAGAAAAACTAGAGAGAAGATTTTAAAATAAATAGAAAATTTTAACAGTATAAGAAACTAGACCTAACAGACATCGATAGAATGCTCTAAAGAACAGCAGCAGAATACATATGTTTTCTAAGCATGCACAAAAATTTCTTCAGAATTCGCTGTATACTAGATGATAAAGCAAGCCTTGATAAACTTAAAAGAATTGAAATTATGCAAAATGCACACACCAACCATAATAGCATGTGATTAGAAACCAATGTGATTAGAAACAAAAAGAAATTTGGAAAACTTGTGAATATGTGGAAATTAATCTGAACAGTCAGTGGCTCAAAGATGAAAATCACAATAGAAATTTTTAAATCTTTGAGATGAATGAAAATAAAAGCATAACATCAAAATTTATGGGATGCAGCTAAAGCAGAACTTAGAGAAAAATTTATAGGTGAAATGCCTATATTTAAAAAGAGGGACAATCTCAACATCAGTAACAAAATCTCCACCTTAAATCACTGAGAACAGAACAAGTTAAGCCCAATTAAGCAGAAGGAAGAAAATAATAAACTTTAGACTGGAAATTAATGAAATAGGGGAGAGAAAAGCAAAAGAGAAAATAAATAAAACCAAAACTTAACCCTCTGAAAAAATTAGAAAATATTGACAAACTTTTAGCTATACTGACTAAGAAAAACTGAGAGAAGACTCAAACGACTAAAATCAGAAGTGAAAGAGGAAACATCGTTGCCAACCTCACAAAATTTAAAAGTATTAAAAAGAAATACTCTAGACTAATGACAACAAATTAAATAATTCAAATCAAACGGACACAATTTTAGAAAGAAAACTGTCTCAGGAAAAAACAGAAATTCTGAATGGACCTATAAAAAGTAAGGAAATTTCATTAATAATTTTAAAACTTCCCATAAAGAAAACCTAGATACAAATGGATTCACTGGTGAATTCTAATATTTAAAGAATTAATATCAATTTTTACAAGTTATTTTTAAAAAGGGAAAGGAAATATTTCCCAACTAATGCTGTAAGTCCAGTATTATCCTGATAACCAGACAAAAACATTGCAAGAAAAGAAAAATACAGATCAATATATCTTATGTATATAAACTCAGAAATCTTCAACAAAATGCTAACATATCAAATCCAGCGACATATAAAAAGAATTATACTCTATGATCAAGAGAATTTATCTCCAGAATACAAGGCTGATTTAACATACTTTTTATCAGTAAAATAAAGAACAAACCCATGGACCATCTTAGTACATGCAGAAAAAGCATTTGATAAAATTTAACCTACTTTCCCTTTTAAAAATCTGAACACACTGAATAGAAAAAACTTCTTCAATCTCATAAAAGGCATCTATGAATAAAATACACACACACACACACACACACACACACACACACACAGTACTGGAGGTTTTAACTAGGGCAACGGTGGAATAATCTTATATGGAGAAAATTCTAAGAAATCTGTTAAAGAGCTATTACAGCTAATGTATAAGCTATCATTCTCCATGGTATGAGATCAAGATAAAAAAAATCAGTGTATTTCTACACATTAACAATGAACAATCAAAAATGAAGTTAAACAATTCAACTACAATAATAATAAACAGAATTTAAAAATTAGGATAAATGAACAAAAGAAGTTTAAAACTTGTACTCTGAAAATCCCAAAACACTGTTGAAAGAAATTTTTTTTATCATATTTGAGCTCTGGGGTACATGTGCACATCCTGCATCCTGCAGGATTGTTGGGTAAGTATAAGTACATACATGCCATGGTGGTTTGCTGTCTCCATCCCCCCAACAATGATGCCTACATCAGGCATTTCTCCTGGTGTTATCTCTCCCCCTTCTCCCACCCACCACTGTCTTCCTCTCCCCTCCCCTCCACCTCCCACCTAGCCCTGTGAGTGTTGTTCCCTTCCCTGTGCCCGTGTTGTCATTGTTCATCACCCGCCTATGAATGAACACATGCAGTGTCTGGTTTTCTGTTCTTGTGTCAGTTTGCTGAGAATGATGGTTTCTAGGATCATTCTTGTCTCTACAAAGGTGCATAGTATTCCATGGTGTATATATGCCACATTTTTTTTTTTTGTCAAGTCTATCATCGATGGGCATTTGGGTTGGTTCCAGGTCTTTGCTATCATAAACAGTGCTGCTTAAAGATCTCAATAAATGCAAAAGATCTAAATAAATGGATGGAAAGACTTAATAATCTTTGAGATGGTAATACTTCCCAAAATGATATACAAAATAAATGTAATCTCTGTCAAAATCTCAGCTGCTGGGTATTTTGCAGAAATATATAAGCACATAATCAAATTCATATGGAAATGCAATGAGTCCAGTATAGTCAAGACAATTTTGAAGAAGAAAATAGGAGGACTCACACTTCCCAATTTCAAAACATATTACAAAGCTGGAATAATTAGAGCAGCATGGTACTGGCATAAGAATAAACACACAGATCAATAAAATGAAATTAGAAAAAATAAAAACAATAATCAATGAATTATTAAATTTAATAATTTTAACAAAATTACTACAAATAAACCTTTATATCTATGATACATTGATTTTCAACAAGGTACCAAGACAATTTGATGAGGAAAAACGGTTATTTCAACAAACGGTTTTGGAACAACTGTATACCTACATGTAAAAGAATAAAGTTTAACCCTTTCCTTACATCATACACAAAAACTAACTCCAAATGAATATAAGATCCAAATGTAAGAGTTAAACAATAAAAATCTTAGAAGAAAATGTAGGAATAAATCTTAGTAATCCTGAGTTAGGCAAAGCTTACTTAGATAACAGCACCAAAAAGCATAAACAACTAAAGAAAAGATTAATTCAAAATTAAAACAAACTTGCTGAGGGTTTTTCAATTTTTTTCTGTAAAATTATAGAGGAAAATGTATTATAGAGGTCTTCCTGGCAACCAACCAAAAAATGATGTTTTCTGGATTTTGTAATGTTTGTGATATGTGTGTTTCAGCTTTTTAAAATTTATACTTTGTTGTTATTTATTTACTCATTCTAAATAAATATTAATTTTCTCACATAAAAAACACTAAAAATGTTTGTACTTTGAAGGACACCTTCAAGAAAGTGAAGACAATCCACAAAATAGGGGAAAAATTTGTGAATCATCATGTATCTAATAAGAAACTTGTATCTAGAATATATAAAGAACTTTTACTACTCAATACTAAAAGGACAAATGATGCAATTTAAAAATCAACAAAGGATTTGAAAGCATTTCTCCAAGGAAACTATACTAACAGTAAATAAGCTCATAAAAAGATGCTTAACATCGCTAGTCATTAAGGAAATGCAAATCAAAATTATAAAGACATACTACTTCACACCCACTAAGATGGCTATAATTTAAAAGCAGATAATAACATGCATTAGTGAAAATATGGATAAATTGGAACCCTCATTCATTGCTGGTGACTATGACATGGTGCAACCACTTTTGAATACAGTTAGTTTCACAGCTCCTCAAAATATTTTATAGAGTTATGATATGACTCAGCAATTCTACTTTTAAACATATAGTCAAGAGAAATGAAAACATAGGTCACACAAAATATTGTAGATGGATGCTTATAGCAGCATAATTTCTAATTGCCAAAAAGGTGGAAATAACATGATCACCCATTAAGTGACCAACAAATAAACAAAATGTGATCTATTTTTAAAGTGGGATATTATTTGGCATCAAAATGCAACAAATACACTGATTGATGCTACAACACTGATAAACCTTAAAATACTAAGTAAAAGAAGCAGACACAAAAAGCCACATATTTTATTGCTCTGTCTGAAATGTCCAGAATAGGAAAATTCAATGGACAGGAAAAGTAGAGAAGGTGCCTAGGGCTTGGGCGAAAATGGGGTATGACTGCTAATGGGTATGGGATTTGGGGGCAGAGCAAAGTGTATGAAAATAGATTGTGGTGATGATTTCACAACTCTGCTAACTTATCAAAAACCAATGAGTTGTACATTTTAAATGACAATTACATTGTATGTGTATTATGTCTCCAGAAAGCTTTGAGAGAGAGAAAGAGCTTTCAATGGCTTCTGTACCATGTCCAAATTGTTTTGCCAGTCTTTCAAACCCTTCCATACTACAGAATCAGATCTGATACTATGCCTTTCTCCTTTCAAAATTATTTCGAACTGTATCAATTGTCTATGGCTGTGTGACAACCCACCCCCAAATTCAGCAGCTTAAAACAATAAGCATGTATTAATATTATCACACAATTTCTGTGGGTCAGAAATCTGGGAGTGGCTTATCTGGATCCTCTGGCTCAGGCTCTCGATGTTTGTAAGGGCTGTAGTCATCTCAAGGCTTGATTCAGGCAGTAAGTTCAGACTTCCAAGCTCACTCATGTGATTGTTTCAACACCTCAGATTCTAGCTGCTTGTTGGCTGTCTCCAGCCAACAACTGTTTCCGTCGGTTTCTTGACACATGGCAGCTCATCACATATCAGCTAGCTTCTCTCAGAGAAAGCAATGATGAAACAGAATGAGCAAGATGAAAGTCACAGTCTTTTGTAAGCTAATCTTGGAAATGGCATTTCATGGCATTTGCCGTGTGCTTTTCCTTAGAAGTCAGTCATTAGGTCTGGGCCACACACAGGAAGAGGGCATTGCACAAGAGTATTAAAAACTAGGAAGAGGGAGATGGATGGGGGCCATCACCACTCTGCACACCATCTGATCCAACCAGTCTGGTTCCCTCTCCATCTCACAAGCACATTTCCTGACCCTGTCGTAACTCTCAACTCACTTTATTCCTGGGCCTCTCTGGTTTACCAATCTGAAGTCAGACCATTATTCAAGATGAGCTCAAATTCCATGTATTCCATGAAACTTGCCCTGACTATACTTTATTCCTCTGAACTCCTTCATGTTTTATAATTATACTACATAATTTACCCCTTAATTATCTCCTGCCTTGCCTTATTAATTCAAAGTATGTCTCTCCCAACTGCATATGCTACAACTGAGAGTTTGTAAGAAACACAGAATCTCCAGCCCCTAAACCAGAATCTGTGTTTTAACAAGACACCCAGGTGATTTTCATGCCCGTGAAAGCATGGGAAGCACCACTGAATTATACCATTCTCTATTGTTTCACCTGTGTAAATCCCATATCCTTGACTAGGCTTGTGAGTATTTGGAGAACTTTTTTTATATTTGTTCTGCTCTTACAAACACACAAGCTTAGAATATAGGTTAGTGCTGAGCACAGAGTAGATCACAAATTCAAGCTGCTAGAGAAGAAACACCTCTATGAACTGGCCAAATTCAGTAACTGGAATATATAGATAAATCACATCCCAGCTCTGCTACTCACAAGATAGTGTGACTTTGGGCAAGTCATTTGATTACTCTACATTTCCAATTCTTTATGTGAATTAAAAGGGGACTATCATGGAAGCTCCAATTTGCATTTTATTTCTGAATATCTACTAATTCACAAAAACATTAGAGTTTGCTTAATAAGAAAACATTTTGGAACCCTTTAGTGCCTAAATGTCATCAACATGAACACCAGTAATAACTGCATTGCAAATGTCAGAAAATGTTGCTTAGTACAGGATTGTTTAGCAAAAAACATGTAATTATATATCCTATATTTGATTTCCCTTGTAACTTGGGCCATGTTGAATGTAAGTAAATTATTAAAGAAGCTTAAAACAAATTTTTGGCTGGATAGGAACAAGAGACTAGCTAGAACAGGTGAAATCTCCTCTTCGTTACACTTTGAGAGTCACTCCCATGTTTTTAGCTCTGCCTTGGAAAAGAAGCTTCTGGCTCTGTAAGACCCAGATTAGAAACAAAGACTTTGCCTTCAAAAGAAAATTATGAATTTCCACCTGGGGCTCACCACCTTCTCCTGTAAAAGGAGGAGCTGGATTTGTTATCTAAAGCAGCAGAACCAGGCTGATTGAATAAAATGGACATATAAACAAGTGGTGTTTTTCGTTTTTAAGACACTCAATTGAATTTTGTCTTCCACCTGTATGGTCCAATTCCACCCACAGAGTTTAAATTGGCACTTCCCCTGAGGACCTGGCCTCCAATTACATCTTATCTTTTGATCTCTAAATAGCTTCAAGTTCAAGGACTTCACCTCCTCTCCAGGAATAAAGGGCTGTACTTCCTGGTCACCTCCCTCCCCTTCATGTTGTCCTTGCTTCAGCCTTCCCATCCTCTCTTCTGTAGTGAAGAATCCCCTCCAGAATTCTTAAACATCAGTTTATTTTACACATTTCTTTCTTGGATTCTTTACTGTTAGAATAAGCCCTGGGTGTGGAAAACTTCTCACAGTGATAACAAGGCTGAACTAAACAATGAGGGCAGGACAGCTAAGAACTACGGTTCCAACTGAGGGGTTATGGGGCCACACATGCCTCCACAATTATTTGTTTAAAATTCATCATAGCTCTTAACTTCACGCTGAACTCCTAGGAAAAAACACAGTCCAGCTACCCACCTTTAAATTTATGAGAAGAATGTTGGTGGTGATGATGATGATAACAGTAATAACACTAGTAATTGATGCTGTTAGCCGCCTCTGAAGAGAAGCATATTTTTGGTTTCTGTCCTCAGGCTCCAAAGTGGTTCACATGATGCAAACTGGCTGTGTACTCAGCGTTTTGGCATTTTCATTTGATTTCTCTGCCCACTCTTCCCTGTTGGCACTGGACTGTACTTTGAAATGAATTGTTGATCCCGTGCAAACTGGACAGAAAGAACAGTTACTAGACTTTGAGATCACTCAGGACATGCAGGTTTCCAGAGATCATTATCCTAGAAGCACAAATTCAAGAATAAATATGGGAGCTCAAAATCCATCTAAAGAAGAGAACTCTTATACCCCTCTGGCAGGTAATTTCTGCCCACAGCCAAATAACACGTTGGTAAAGTCATCCTGAAACTATTTCTTTTATCTAGCCAACCTTGGGCATTTGGATGGAAGTAGCAGAGCCATCACAGAGAAAAGAGATGCAATGACAATAGCACAGAATCAAGGATAGGGACCGGGGTTCTGGTCCCAGTTCCACCAACTTTAACATTGAGTGAGCCACTTCTCCCAGGTGCTCAGCTTTCTCTGTGAAAGGTAATAGTTAGATATTACAGTTTCCAACTTGAATTTGCCTGTTCATCAACATCTTGTAAGACATTTTTTATAAATACAGATTTTCAGACTGCTCCCTGGAGATGCTGGTTCCGTAAGTTTAGCAGTGGTGTCCAGGAGTTTACATTTTAACAAGTGACCTAGGAAAGTCTTCATATAAGCAAGTTTAGCAAACACAGGCCACCTGACATCAGAAAGCTCTTCCCAGTCTGCAGTTCTGCAGAATCGAGTTAATTAATGTAGCTTATTAATGTAGTTAATTAATAAAGCTTCTACTCCCTACAAAGTCCTGATAGATCCTAAAGATGACAGGAATAATAGCAAACATTTATATGGTACTAGTCACTATTTTAAAGGCTTTGCATATGTGAACTATTTTAATCTTCATAACAACCTTCTGAACTAAAAACTATTATTATCCCTATTATAAGACACAGAAACAGATGCACAGAGATTAAGTGATTTTCCCAAGATGACCTGGCCAGTAAAAAGGTAGAACTGAGATTCAAGCCAAGGCACTCCAGCTTTAGAGCCGCGCCTCTCAACCGCTCTGCCCTACCAGGCTTCAGCCTTCCTGCAGATGCTGAACAGCTCAGAATCCCTCAGCATCAGGCGCTTTGTGGACAATCAGAAAAGTCCTCTAATAACTAATAACAGTACCTTAACATTAGAGTTTGAATATGTCCCCCAACGTTGATGTGTTGGAAATGTAATGCCCACTGCAACAGTGTTGAGCAGCAGAACTTTAAGAGGTAACAAACTCATGAGGATTCTGCCATCGTGAATAGATTAATGCCACTATCACAAGAGTGGGTTAGTTATTGCTGGAATGGGTTCTTGAGAAAAAGAATGTGTTCCACCCACTCTGCCAGCCTTTGAGTGCTCTCTCACCCAACTCTTCTGACATGAGGTGATGCAATAAGAAGGCCTTCACCAGATGCAGACCCCTCGGCTTTAGACTTCCCAGCCTCCAGAACTCTAAGAAATAAATCTCTGTTCCTTATAAATTATCTAGTCTCAGGCATTCTGTTATAGCAACAGAAAGGTCTAAGATGCTTAACAACCATCTACATCATCTAGATCAGTCTCCAGAGCCAGGGGAAGGGTAACAGGGAAGCCAAAAGGCAAGACCCGGAGCTTCATCCCTGTTTCAACCAAAGAAAACTGATTTTATTTGTTTGATACATGTCAGATTTCATCTGAGGAAAAAAATCTTGTGATTAAAAATGAGATGCTAGAAATCATTGAGCTAGGCCCCTTTTTTCATGTAGGTGAGAAAACTAATCCCAAAAAATAATGACATTTTTCCAGATTCCAGGGACAATAAGTCCCTGGCTGTGGTTTCTAAAGCCCCAGGTTTCCAGACTCTTTTCTACAGAATCAAAATGAGCTTGTCAACCAGAAGGACTTAATAAAAGCCCATTAAAATGAACATAGATTAATAAAGTAACCACTGGAGAACTGAAGATACTGGGGCAGCAGCATTTGAAAAGAGACATGCACAGTGACACTAGTGGAACAGAAGGTGACTCAAATCAATGGCTGTGTCCACACTACAGTACCTGTGAAGTCAATATTCACAACTGTCTTCTCCAGAAACCATAGCATCACCAAAAATCAGGGAGAAAAGCCCAACCAGCTTGTGTTGAAGTGGAAAGATAACTACAAATGAAGCAGGAGGACTTACTTACAAATTCTAGCTATGCCATTTACCACGTGAGTCATGACACTAGTGATTAGACAAGCCATCAATATGAGGCTTTCATGAGGTCATATATGTCAGTAGTCTGGCACTGTGAAGATGTAATAAACATAATAATCTTTTAGACTAGAAGCTCCCACTCACAGTCTGGTATTACTGGCTTTATCTGCCAATACAATTCATGATGTTGAGAGGAAGACTAATCATATAAATGGGGATCCCTAGGAAATTTCCCTGAGCTCCCCCTTCCTTTGAACTTCTGTGGGCATGATGATAATCATAAAGAAATAATGAGAAAATTCTTCAGTGGTTGGGCAGCAATGAGGCCAGACGATAAGCTGCCAAACAGATGTTGTGACCGTTATCAGTGATTCTATGAATGACTCAGTTTTGCCATCCAGGCACCACTCAGAGATCACGAGAGGTTTGAGGTTAATGAGCACCTTGGCACAGAAGCTAGTATTACTGATACCACACACTATTTTTTCCTCTCTGCTGCCACTGATTAGTAGATGAGGAGAGAGTTATAACTCAGCCTCAAGGGCAGATTGCAAGAGGAAAGTCACTGGAATATCAAAATAGTGCCATCACCCAAGGAAGAGGCTTCATGGCAAATCATGCTAATATGTGCATTCCCCCTGCTCTAGACTGAGTGCTCCTAGAAGGAACATCTGATAAAATGTGTAAGTCCTTCCTCATCCATCCTGATTTCTCATTTATTTTATGGATAAATGGGTCAGGTGTTAAAATATTTGAGGGAAATTGATGGAAGAAAAAGTTAAAGTTGAAAAAAATTATATGACTAACCTGATCTGTTTCTGCCAACTGTGAAAAGCCCACTTTTATTAGGCTTTAGCCTGATTAAGCTCAGGATGAATAACCACCATGTGCTGAGGGCTTACTATGGGCCAGAGAGGTGCCTCATCTCTGATCCCAATGACTACCTCAAAAGTTAGATATTATCACATCAATTTTACAGACAAGGCAAAAGACACTGGCAGAGTTTACTAGTCTAGTGTCCCAAAGCTAGTAAGTGTCAAATTCACGATTTGACTCCAGACTCTGCAGACTGCAAACCTCTCTAGTTTGCAGAACCAGATTCAGACGTCTTCACTTGACCCAAAGGGGCCTTCAAAAATCAATCCATTTGTAGCCTGAGGTCCTGCCATATTCCACATCCACCACATGTAGGCCTCACTACAGACTACCTTGCAGAGGCCTGCATGTGTCACAGACTGACTCACCTCCTTACTTTCCCCCATCAAATTCCTTCTGCCTGGAGTTTTATTCTTCCTTCTTTATGCAATTATATCCAGTTTTTCTTCAACACTCAGCTCAAACCACATTCTCCAAGCAGGTCATCTGTGATATTCCTAAAGCTAATATAACTTCTGCTCTGTTTGATTCCCATAGAAGCCAGGACATATTTCTATGCAATCATGTATTAACTAGATTTAACTATAGTTTATAATTTATTTTTATCTCCCTTGCTGGGTGTGCACCAACTTGAGGGGGAAAATGACTTTATTTAATTTTTGTTCTCAGGCTTAGCATAGTATCAAATGAGTAAATATTCATTCACTCAGTAAATACTTGAGCAAATGAATGATTGAAAAGTGAATAACCAGATGATCCAAGATGGCCAAATAAGGACAGCTCTGGAGTGCAGTTCCCAGCGAGAATGTAGAAAGTGAGTGATCACCACATTTCCAAACGAATTTTTACTGCTCACAGACCAGGAAATTTCCAGGTAGAAAAGTGCCACAAGTCTCCAGCACAGCTGTTTCAGCTGGCGCAGCAGGTCTCCACACAAAAATTCACACAAATCTGGGGGCTGTTTCAACTGGTGCCTGGAATGCCTGGGAGACAGAGTCATCCATTCAGCTGAAAAAAAGGGGGCTGAAACAACAGGGAGCCAGGTAATCTGGCTTGGCAGGTCCCATACCCACAAAGACCAGCAATCTGAAATGCTCTGAATGGAGAGTTTGACAGCAAGCACAGCTGGACCCAGTACAGTCCAGCTCTGTGGGCAGAGGGCATCCGCCATTACTGAGGCAGTCCACCACTACCAAGGCAGTCCACCATTACCAAGGCAGTCGGCCATTATCGAGGCAATCCACCATTTCTGAGTCAGTCCACGATTACAGAGACAGTCCGCCATTACTGAGGCAGACCACCATTACCAAGGCAGTTCTTAACACCTTTATAAACAAAACCTCAAGGAAGTTCACACAGCAGCTGGACAGAGCCCACAGCAGCTCAGCAACGTCTCTGCTGGCAGACTATGACTAGGCTACTTTCTCACTGGGCTGGCATCTCTGAAAAAAAGGCAGCAGCACATCAGGAACTTATAAATAAAGCCCCACATTCCCAGGACAGAGCACCTGGGTAAAAAAGTGGTTATGCGATCCACTACAGCAGATTTAAACATACCTGCCCAGCAGCTCTGAACAGAACAATGGAGCTCACAGCTCAGCACCTGAGCTCTTATAAGGGGTAGACTGTCTCCTCAAGCACCTCCCCGACCCCCATATATCCAAAGAGACACCTCATAAAGGAAAGCTCAGACTGACATCTGGTGAGTATCCTTTTGGGACAAAGATAACAGAAGAAGAAACTAGCAGCAACCCTTGCTGTTCTGCAGCCACTGCAGGTGATCCCCAGGCAAGCAGGGTCTGGAGTGGACTGCCAGCATCCCTACAGCAGAGGGGCCTAACTGTTAGAAGGAAAACTAAAAAACAGAAAGAAATAACCGCATCATCAACAAAAAGGACATCTACTCAGAGACCCCATCTGAAAGTCATCAACTAGAAAGACCACAGGTAGATAAATACACAAAGATGGGAAAAAACCAGCACAAAAAGGATGAAAACACCCAAAACCAGAGTGCCTCTCCTCCTCCAAGGGATCACAACTCCTCACCAGCAAGGGAACTAGGCTGGATGGAGAATGAGTCTGATGAATTGATAGAAACAGGCTTCAGTAAGTGGGTAATAACAAACTTCTCTGAGCTAAAAGAATATATCTAACCCAATGCCAAGAAACTGAAACTAAGAACCTTGAAAAAAGATTTGATGAAATACTAATGAGAATAAACAGCTTAGAGAAAAATATAAATGAATTGATGGAGCTCAAAAACACAACATGAGAACTTCACGAAGCATACACACGTTTCAATAGCCAAATTGACGAAGCAGAAGAAAGGATATCAGAAATTGAAGATCAACTCAATAAAATAAAATGAGAAGGCAAGATTAGAGAAAAAAAGGGTAAAAAGAAATGAACAAAGCCTCCGAGAAATATGAGATTATGTGAAAAGACCTAATCTATGTTTATTAGGTGTACCTGAATGTGATGGAGAGAATGAATCCAAGCTGGAAAGCACTATTCAGGATATTATCCAGGAGAACTTCCCCTATCTAGGAAGTCAGACCAATATTCAAGTCCAGGAAATACAGAGAACACCACAAAGGTATTTCTCAAGAAGAGCAACACCAAGGCACATAACAGTCAGATTACCAGGGTTGAAATGAAGGGAAATTCTAAGGGCAGCCAGAGAGAAAGGTTGGGTTACTCACAAAGGGAAGTCCATTAGACTCACAGTGGATCTCTCAGCAGAAACCCTACAAGTCACAAGAGAGTGGGGGCCAATATTCAACATCCTTAAAGAAAAAAACTTTCAACCTAGAATTTCATATCCAGCCAAACTAAACTTCATAAGCAAAGGAGAAATAAAATCCTTTATGAATAAGCAATTGCTCAGAGGTTTTGTCGCCACCAAACCTGCCTTACAAGAGTTCCTGAAAGAAGCACTAAACACAGAAAGGAACAACTAGTACTAGCCACTCCAAAAATGTACCAAATGGTAAAGAGCATCAACACAATGAAGAAACTGCATCAACTAATGGGCAAAAGAACCAGCTAGCATCAAAATGGATGGATCAAATTCACACATAACAATATTAACCTTAAATGTAAATGGGCTAAATGCCCCAATCAAAAGACACAGATTGGCAAATTGGATAAAATGTCAAAACCCAGCAGTGTGCTGTATCCAGGAAACCCATCTCACATGCAAGGATACACATACACTCAGGAAGGAGGAAGATTTACCAAGCAAATGGAGAGCAAAAAAAAAGCAGGAGTTGCAATCTTAGTCTCTGATTAAATAGACTTTAAACCAACAAAGATCAAAAGAGATAAAAGGGCATTACATAATGGTAAAAGGATCTAGGCAATTTTAGAAGGATCTAAAATCGACACTCTTTCATCAAAAATGAAGGAGCTAGAGGAGCAAGATCAAAAAAACTCAAAAGCCAGCAGAAGACAAGAAATAACTAAGATCGGAGCAGAACTGAAGGAGATAGACACAAAAAATCCATCCAAAAATTAATAAATCCAGGAGCTGTTTTTTTGACAATATCAACAAAATAGACCACTAGCCAGATTAATAAAAAAGAAGAGAGAAGAATCAAATAGATGCAATAAAAAATGATAAAGGGGATTTCACCACCAATTCCACAGAAATACAAATTACCATCAGAGATTACTACAAACAACTCTATGTTCATAAACCACTAAACCTGGAAGAAATTGATAAATTCCTGGACACTTGCATCCTCCCAAGCCTAAACCAGGGAGAAGTTGAAACCCTGAATAGACCAATAACAAGGGCTGAAGTTGAGGCAGCAATTAATAGCCTACAAAGCAAAAAAAGTCTAAGCCCAGATGGGTTCACAGCCAAATTCTACCAGATGTACAAAGAAGAGATGCTACCATTCCTTCTGAAACTCTTCCAAACAATCCAAAAAGAGGGAATCCTTCCCAAATCATTTTATGAGACTGACATATCCTGATATCAAAACCCAGCACAGACTCAACAAGAAAAGAAAATTGCAGGCCAATATCCGTGATGAACATAGATGCCAAAATCTTCAATAAAATACTGGCAAACCAATTGCAACAGCACATCAAAAAGCTTATCCATCATGATCAAGTAGGCTTCATTCTGGGGATGCAAGGCTGGTTCAACATATGCAAGTCTATAGACGTAATTCATCACATAAACAGAACCAAAGAGAAAAACCACATGATTATCTCAATAGATGCAGAGAAGGCCTCTGACAAAATTCAACAGCCCTTTATGCTAAAAACTCTCAATAACCTAGGTATTGATGGAATGTATCTCAAAATAATAAAAGCATTTACAACAAATCCACAGCCAATATCATACTGAATGAGCAAAAACTGGAGCATTCCCTTAGAAATCTGGCACTAGACAAGGATGCCCTCTCTCACCACTCCTATTCAATATAGTATTGGAAGTTCTAACCAGAGCAATCAGGCAAGAAAAAGAAATAAAGGGTATTCAGTTAGGAAAGGAGGAAGTCAAATTGTCTATATTTGCAGATGACATGATTGTATATTTAGAAGACCCCATTGTCTCAGCCCAAAATCTCCTTAAACTGATAAGCAACTTCAGCAAAGTCTCAGGATGCAAAATCAATGTGCAGAACTCACAAGCATTCCTATACACCAATAACAGACTTCAAGAGAGCCAAATCAAGAACAAACTGCCATTCACAATTGCTACAAAGAGTATAAAATACCTAGGAATACAACTAACAAAGAATGTAAAGGACCTCTTCAAGAAGAACTACAAAACACAGCTCAAGGAAATAAGAGAGGACACAAACAGATGAAAAAACATTCCACGTTCATGGTTAGGAAGAATCAATATTGTGAAAATGACCATACTGCCCAAAGCAATTTATAGATTCAATGCTATCCCCATCAAGCTACCTATGACCCTCTTCACAAAACTGGAAAAAAACACCTTAAACTTCATATGAAACTAAAAGAGAGCCTGCATAGCCAAGTCAATTCTAAGCGAAAAGAATAAAGCTGAAGGCATCATGCTACCTGACTTCAAACTATACTACAAGTCTACAGTAATCAAAACAGCATGGTACTGGTACCAAAACAGAGACATTGACCAGTGGAACAGAACAGAGGCCTCAGAGGCAATGTTACACATCTACAAACATCTGCTCTTTGACAAACCTGACAAAAATAAACAATGGGGAAAGGAGTCCCTGTTTAATAAATGGGGTTGGGAAAACTGGCTAGCCATGTGCAGAAAGCAGAAACTGGACCCCTTCCTGACATCTTACACTAAAATTAACTCCAGATGGATTAAAGACTTAAACATAAGACCTAGCACCATAAAAAGCCTAGAAGAAAACCTAGGCAAAACCATTCAGGACATAGGCATAGGCAAGGACTTCATGACCAAAACACCAAAAGCATTGGCTACAAAAGCCAAAATACACAAATGGGACCTAATCAAACTCCACAGATTCTGTACAGAAAAAAGAAAAAATCATTAAAATGAACCAGCAACCAACAGAATGGGGAAAAATTTTTGCAATCTACCCATCTGACAAAAGGCTAATATGCAGAATCTACAAAGAACTAAAACAGATTTACAAGGAAAAAACAAATCCATTCAAAAGTGGGTGAAGGATATGAACAGACTCTTTTCAAAAGAAGATATATATGAGGCCAAGAAACATATGAAAAAAATGCTCATCATCACTGGTAATTAGAGAAATGCAAATCAAAACCACATTGAGATACCACTTCACGCCAGTTAGAATGGTGATCATTAAAAATTCTGGAGATAATAGATGTTGGAGAGGATGTAGAGAAATTGGAACACTTTTACACTGTTGGTGGGAGTGTAAATTAGTTCAACCATTGTGGAAAACAGTGTGGCGATTCCTCAAGGGCCTAGAAATAGAAATTCCATTTGACCCAGCAATCCCTTTACTGGGTATATATCCAAAGGATTATAAATTGTTCTATTATAAAGACACATGCACACGAATGTTCATTGCAGCACAGTTTACAATAGCAAAGACCTGGAACCAACCCAAAT
>PVKP010031066.1:0-27310 GCA_004027715.1 Plecturocebus donacophilus
CAGGGAGAGAGGCAAGGTCAGAGCCCAGGGCGGGGTCATCCCAGGGAGAAGGTGGGATCATCCCAGGGAGAAGGTGGGATCATCCCAGGGAGAAGGTGGGATCCGAGTCGGGGGCGGGGGGTCATCCCAGGGAAAGGCGGGGTCGGAGCCAGGGGCGGGGTCGGAGCCGGGTCAGTCCCAGCCCTCACCCTGGTGTTCTCCTGAGCAGATCCGCGCCTCACGCCTGGAGCAGATTGACAAGGAGCTGCTGGAGGCACAGGACCGAGTGCAGCAGACGGAGCCCCAGGTACTGCGCGGGGCGGAGTCAGGGCCCAGGGGTGGTGTCGGCCCAGGCAGGACGGGACTCCTAGGGTCCTCCCTGCCCCCACCCACATCATGGGCCAGCAGCTGGCATCAGCAGACTGGGTGCTTTTTGGGGTGCTCTTGGACTGTACCCCTGAGCCTGGTGTTCTCCTGCAGGCCTTGCTGGCGGTGAAGTCGGTGCCGGTAGATGAGGACCCCGAGACAGAGGTCCCGACACACCCAGAGGACGGCACCCCTCAGCCAGGCAACAGCAAGGTGAGGGGAGGGTCGAACGTGGGGTTGGGGTCGGTTGTCTGGGTGGGGGAGGATCGCACCTGCATCCCCGCCAGGTGTGGGGCCCTCCCCTGCCTCTATCCAGCACCCCCTCGGGTGTAGGAAGGCACCCCCTGGAGTGCGGCTCACGGAGAAGCTGAGGGCGAGGTGGATGGGGAAACGCGTCCCGTAGCTGGGGCCAGGGGGCACCGTACACATCCCTGTAGAGCCCCTTGGCTGTGCACGGCCACCCTCGGAATGCCGAGTGAGGAGAGGATTAGTCTCCCTGGCCCCCCATCCGTCCCTCAGCTGTGCCTGGGGCTGCCCTTGGGGGTGGGGCAGGCACAGGGCTTCGCCCAGGTGTCCGGCGGCAGTGAGGGACCCCCATCCCGACCCTCCCCTGCCCGCAGGTGGAGGTGGTCTTCTGGCTGTTGTCCATGTTGGCGACGCGCGACCAGGAGGATACGGCGCGCACGCTGCTGGCCATGTCCAGCTCGCCGGAGAGCTGCGTGGCCATGCGGCGCTCGGGCTGCCTGCCGCTGCTGCTGCAGATCCTCCACGGCACCGGCACCGAAGCCGGGGGCCGCGCCGGGGCTCCAGGGGCGCCGGGCGCTAAGGACGCGCGCATGCGCGCCAACGCGGCGCTGCACAACATCGTCTTCTCGCAGCCGGACCAGGGCCTGGCGCGCAAGGAGATGCGCGTCCTGCACGTGCTGGAGCAGATCCGCGCCTACTGCGAGACGTGCTGGGACTGGCTGCAGGCCAGGGAGGGCGGGCCCGAGGGAGGCGGCGCCGGCGGCGGTGAGTGTCTGGCCTTGGGGCGGGGGTGCGCGCCTGCGCAGTTAACGCGCAGCCAGGCCTTCCCCTGGGGATGGGGCGACTCAAACCTGCTTCCTTCTGGAGTCGGAGGCAGTTGCCGTCAAAGTCAACACGGCAGCCGGGCGCGGTGTCTCTCATTCCGGTGACCCCAGCACTTTGGGAGCCAGAAGCGGGAGAATTGCTTGAGCCCAAGAATCTGAGGCTGCAGCGGTCCGATCACGCCACTGCACTCCAGCCGGGGCAGCAAAGGGAGACCTTGTCTCCTAATTGTGGTTTTTAGAAAGGACAGGAGCAGCTGAAAGGTGTGCTTCAGGAGCTGCCTCCCTTCCCTTCCCAAGCTGAGTGACCGAGGCCGCCCTTCATCCCATCTTCCAGAGGCTGGGAAAGGAAGTTTCAGCTCTGCATGTTTGCAAAGCTCCTGGGATTCTTCAGGCTGCGGGGTGGGGACCTTTGGGCATCACCTGGGATATTTCTCAGGAATCGGGGGTCTGATCTGGTCCCTTTCCCACAGCCCCGGCCCCCATCGAGCCGCAGATCTGCCAGGCCACCTGTGCGGTGATGAAGCTGTCCTTTGACGAGGAATACCGCCGTGCCATGAATGAGCTAGGTGAGTACCCCAGCTCCCCTGGGGAGCCGTCCTCTAGCCCCCCAGCAGGTGGGGCCTCCTCGGCTGCTAAGGGACAGAGGCTGGGTCCTCTGAGCTTGTGGAGTCAGGGACAGACTCCCTGGAGTCACCCAGCACCTGTTATGAGGACCCTCATTCTGGGCCCTGTCTGCATGAGCTGCTGTGGCCTCCCGGTTTGGCGTGAGGCCTCTGGGGGTGGCTTCCCGCCATAATTTCCCTGGGGCTCAGAACAGGGAACAGCAGAGATACACGATTGGCACAGAATCGGAGCTGTGGGTGGCGTTTTATGTTTGCGGACATAACATCTTCTCTTTGTCAATATAACAGTGATTGAGGCTGGATAAGGCTGCTCACAACTGTAATCCCAGCACTCTGGGAGGCTGAGGCAGGAGATCACTTTAGCCCAAGAATTAGTTTGAGACCAGGCTGGACAACATAGTAAGACCCCACCACTATAAAAAAAAAAAAAAAAAAAGTCCCAGCTAAGCAGGAGGCTGCGGTGGGAGGATCTCTTGAGCTCAGGAGGTCAAAGGTGCCATGAGCTATGATCGTGCCACTACACTCCAGACTGGGCAACAGAGGCAGACCCTGTCTCAAAAACAAAAAATCTTGAGGGCCATAACTTTTTTTTAAAATAATTTTTTATTTTATAGAGATGGGGTTTCACCAAGTTGGCCAGGCTGTGCTCGAACTCCTGACCTCAGGTGATCCACCTGCCTTGGCCTCCCAAAAGTGCTAGGATACCAGGCGTGAGCCACTGTGCCTGGCCAACTTTTGTTTTCTTTTGAGACAGTCTCATTCTGTCGCCCAGGCTAGAGTGCAATGGTGCGATCTTGGCTCACTGCAACCTCTGCCTCCCGGGTTCAAGCAGTACTCCTGCCCCAGCCCCCTGCGTAGCTGGGATTATAGGTGCCTGGCTAATTTTTGTCATTTTAGTAGAGACAGGGTTTTGCCAGGTTGGTCAGGCTGGTCTCGAACTCCTGACCTCAGGTGATCTGCCCACCTTGGCCTCCCCAAGTGCTGGGATTACAGGCGTGCGCCATTGCACTTGGTAACATTCCCGCCCATCCTATCGGCAGCCCCTGGCAGCCCGCATCCTCCTTTCTGTCTCTGGGAATCTGATGGTTCTGGCCCTCCTCGAGGTGGAATCACACAGGACTTGTTCGTTTATACCTGGCTTCTCCCACCGAGCGTGACGTCCTCAAGGTGCACCCAGGTCATAGTCTGTGTCAGAGCCTCGCCCCCTTTTTTTTTTTAAGATGGGGTCTTGCTGTATTGCCCAGGCTGGAGTGCAGTGGCACCGTCTCGGCTCACTGTGACCTGTGCCTCCTGGGTCAAGCGATTCTCCTCTCAGCCTCCCAAAGTGCTGGAGCTGCAGGAGGCACGGCCGCTGCACCAGGCCGAAGCCTGGCTCCTTCTGAGGCTGCAGGACGTCCCAGCGTGAGGATGGGCTGCGCTGCACTGACACTGTCCCATGGGCGCTCTGTGGCTCCCAGTCCTGGCTGCTCGGACTTGGGCTGTGTCGACATGGCGTACCCATTTCACTCTGGAACTTTTCTGACACATGCCCCTAACTCACTTCCCCTAAGGGCGTCTCCACTGACCCACCCCTGGCCTGAGAACACACTGGCCTCCATCTTCTTTGAAGAGGAGAAAAGTCACAGCCCTGTGCTGGGGACACTGCTCTCCATCTGATGGGCCTGTGGGTGATTGATTATTAGGGGACTCAGGGGCCTTCCCTAAGGCACCTATCACACAGGGCAGGGGAGCAGGTGTGGAGACCCAGCGGCTGGAGGACGTGTGAGCCAGGCTGAGGGCTGCAGGGGGTGGGGGTGGCAGTCACAGGGCAATGGGGGGTGCCCCCGTGGGATTGGCAGCAGGGCGAGGCCATACCAGCTCGTGGAGGAGGGCTCAGAGTTGAGCCTGGAAGGGGGACTTGAGAGGGCAGGTCTGGGGGTAGGAAGAGCATCTGGGCAGGGGCGTGAGGTGGGCACAGGCTGAGGGAAGCAAGGCAGGGTCGTCCCTGCCCTCTGCCAGCCTCACTGGGTCCCCACAGGCGGGCTGCAGGCTGTGGCGGAGCTGCTGCAAGTTGACTACGAGATGCACAAGATGACCCGGGACCCGCTGAACCTGGCACTGCGCCGCTACGCGGGCATGACCCTCACCAACCTCACCTTCGGAGACGTGGCCAACAAGGTGCCCGGGGCAGCGGGTGGGTGGAGCTGGCGCGCTCCTCATCCAGTGTTGCAGGGGCGAGCTCAGCTTCCTTCCAGCTCATCCTGGCCTCCAAACAGCCTGGGAGCTGGAGCCAGTTGTCCCCAGCTTACAGACGGGTACACCGAGGCCCAGAGGGAGGTTTTGGCAGGGGATGGGAGCCCATGCTGAACTTCCTCAGCCTGGCCATGTCCTTACAGCGGCCCTGCTGCGGCCTCTGCAGAAACCGGGCCTCATCTTAGAGGGGCCTCTGGGCCCCGCAGGCCAGTGCCTGCCCCGGTCCGGGCCTCAGTTTCCCGACCTGAGCATGGGGTAACCCTCCCCTGTGGCACTCAGGACCAGCAGGGTTCCAGGTTTGCAGCTGTAGCACACAGACAGGGCTGGAAGGTGAGGGGCGTCGTCTCCCTGCTCCACCCCGTGACCCTGACTGTGTCACCCCCCACAGGCCACCCTGTGTGCACGCCGGGGCTGCATGGAAGCCATCGTGGCCCAGCTGGCCTCGGACAGTGAGGAGCTCCACCAGGTACAGGGCACTGGACAGCCTTCCATGGCATCCTTGCTGGGCAGGGCCCCTCCCCAAGGTGTGATGGGCTGGCTGGGGTGTCCCACCCAACTCTCTGCAGCCTGACACTTGCTGGGGGGTCTGGGGGCCCTGGACCCTAGTCCCACCACACCTGCCCCTCACCCCGCCCAGGTGGTGTCCAGCATTCTCCGCAACCTCTCCTGGCGGGCCGACATCAACAGCAAGAAGGTGCTCAGGGAGGCGGGCAGCGTGGCCGCCCTGGTGCAGTGCGTCCTGCGGGCCACCAAGGTGGGCACCTGGCGGGGCGCAGGGGTTGAGGGAGGGGAGCAGCCGTGGTTCCTCAATAGGGAGATGATGGTGGCAGGGGGTAAGCTCCCCGACCTGGGAAGAAATCAAGTTAAACAATTCACTGCTTAGCAGGTGGTCCAGCCTCAGACGGGCTGCGTCTCCCTCTTCGTGTCACTGCTCTTTGAAAGTGAGTGTAAGCTGGGCGCGGTGGCTCACTTGATATCAGGAGTTCTAGACCAGTTTGGCCAACATAGTCAAATCCTGTCTCTATGAGAAAAAAAAAAAAATTAGCCAGGCATGGTAGCAGGTGCCTGTAATCCCAGCTACTCAGGAGGGGGAGGAAGGAGAATGGCTTGAACCTGGGAGGCTGAGGTTGCAGTGTGCCAGGACTGCGCACTCCAGCCTGGGCCAGAGCGAGATTGCATCTCAGAAAAACCTCACTGACGGCCGAGCGCGGTGGCTCATGCCTGTGATCCCAGCACTTTGGAGGCCGAGGCGGGAGGATCACCTGAGGTCAGGAGTTCAAGACCAGCCTGCCCAATATGTTGAAACCCCCATCGCTACAAAAAATACAAAAATTAGCCAGGCATGGTGACATGAGCCTCTAATCCCAGCTACTCGGGAGGCTGAGGCAGGAGAATTGCTTGAACCCGGGAGGCGGAGGCTGCAGTGAGCCCAGATCACACCAGTGCACTCCGGCCTGGGTGACGAGCAAAAGTCTGCCTCAAAAAAAAACAAACACGTCACTGAAAGCCGGTGCGGGAGCCTTTCCTCCTGCCCGACTCAGGCCCTCCAACCCCGCCCAGGAGTCCACTCTGAAGAGCGTGCTCAGCGCCCTGTGGAACCTGTCTGCGCACAGCACGGAGAACAAGGCGGCCATCTGCCAGGTGGACGGCGCCCTGGGCTTCCTGGTGAGCACCCTGACCTACAAGTGCCAGAGCAACTCGCTGGCCATCATCGAGAGCGGTGGTGGCATCCTGCGCAACGTGTCCAGCCTGATCGCCACGCGTGAGGACTACAGGTCAGCCCCCCACCCGGGCAGCTGCACTCAGGGCAGGGGCAGGCGGGCGGGGAGGCGTCTGGGCTGTGCACTGTCCTCCCGTGAACGGATGGTCCCAAGGCTTCCCAGGGACCGCTATTTTCAGCGTAAGTACGTCCCAAACCCTGCGTGAGATACACCACAATGCAGATTACACTGAAAGTGACTTCAGGCCGGGCGGGAAGCCTCAGACCCGGAATGCCAGCACTTTGGCAGGCAGGAGGATCACCTGAGCCCAGGAGTTTGAGACCAGCCTGGCCAACATAGTGAGACCCGTCTCTACTTGAAATATACACCCGGCACCGTGGCTCATGCCTGTAATCCCAGCCAGTTGGGACGCGGAGGCAGGAGAGTCACTTGAACTTGGGAGGTGGAGGTTTCGCAGAGCCGAGATCACACCATAGCACTCCAGCCTGAGTAATGAGCGAGACTGCATGCCCCACCTCCCCACCAAAAAAGCTGAGCACGATGGTCCACGCCTGTAATCCCAGCACTTGGGGAGGCTGAGGCAGGCGGATGACCTGAGGTTGGGAGTTTGAGACCAGCCTGACCAACATGGAGAAACTCGTCTCTACTAAAAATACAAAATTAGCGGGGCACATACCTGTAATCCCAGCTGCTCAGGAGACTGAGGCAGGAGACTCGCTTGAACCTGGGAGGCAGAGGTTCCGGTGAGCTGAGATCGCGCCATTGCACTCCAGCCTGGGTGATGAGAGTGAAACTGTATCTCGAGAAAGAAAGAAAAGGAAAAAAAAAATTAGCTGGGCTTGGCGTGCACCTGTAGTTCCAGCTCCTTGAGAGGCTGAGGCAGAAGGATGGCTTGAGCGCAGGAGGTTGAGGCTGTAGTGAGCTGGGACAGGAGTGAGACCGTCTCAAATTTATTTTAAATCATATTAATTGTCTTCCTTAAAATATTTATCAAATATTAATGAGGAATATTTATGAAAATAAAAAAACTTTTAATTGAAGTACATTCCGAATATTGCATGGCTATACTTCCACTAAAAATTAACTTACCGGCCAGGCATGGTGGCTCACGCCTGTCATCCCAGCACTTTGGGAGGCCGAGGTGGGCGTGTCACCTGAGGTCAGGAGTTCAAGACCAGCCTGGCCAACATGGAGAAACCCCGTCTCTACTAACAATACAAATATTAGCCAGGGCGGGGGGCAGAGGGTGGCGCCTGTCATCCCAGCTACTTGGGAGGCTGAGGCAAGAGAATCGCTTGAACCCAGGAGGAAGAGGCTACACTCCAGCCTGGGTGAGAGCGAGACTCTGTCTCAAAAAGTAACAAAAACAAAATACAAAAATCAGCCGGGCACGGTGGCACGCACCTGTCATCCCAGCTAATCGGAAGGCTGAGGCAGGAGAATCGCTTGAACCTGGGAGGTGGAGGTTACGGTGACTCACGCCATTGCACTCCAGCCTGGGCAACAAGACTGAAACTCCGTCTCAGGAAAAAGAAAATCATTCAAATAAAACAGTTAAATAATATTTATTAAAATAAAAATATGTATATATTTATAAAAACACAAAATAGTATTTTTAGCTGGTCATGATGGCTCATACTGTCATCCCAGCAGCTTGGGAGGCCGAGGCGGGAGGATCGTCTGAGCCACGGAGTTGGAGGCTGCAGGGAGCCAGGAGTCCAGCACTGTACTCCAGGCTGTATGACAGAGGGAGACTCTGTCTCAAAAAAATAAATATAGACAGAATCCATCTAACTATATCCCCAATATCACAGAGGGTATATTCTTCATGCTTTTTTTTAAAAAGATGGGGTTTCACCATGTTGGTCAGGCTGGTCTTGAACTCCCGACCTCAGGTGATCCGCCCGCCTTGGCCTCCAAAGTGCTTGGATTACAGACGTGAGCCACCTTTTTTTTTTTTTTTTTTTGAGAAAGAGTCTCGCTCTGTCACCCAGGCTGGAGTGCAGGGGCTCAATCTCAGCTCACAGCAGCCTCCACTCCTGGGTTCAAGCGATTCTTCTGCCTCAGCCTCCTGAGTAGCTGGGACTACAGGCAGGCACCACTACGCCCGGCTAATTTTTGTTCTTTTTAGTAGAGGCGGAGTTTCACAATGTTGGTCAGGCTGGGCTTGAACCCTTGCCCTCAGGTGATCCGCCCACCTCGGCTTCCCAAAGTGTTGGGATTACAGGTGTGAGCCACCGTGCCCAGCCAGAACTTTTTTTTTTTTTTGAGATGGAGTCTCACTCTGCGACAAGGCTGGAGTGCAATGGCACAATCGCGGCTCACTGCAACCACCACCCGCTGGGTTCCAGCAATAGTCATGCCTCAGCCTCCCCAGTAGCTGAGATTACAGGCGTGCGCCACCATACCCTGCTAATTTATTTTTAGTAGAGACAGGGTTTCACCACGTTGGCCAGAATAGTCTCTATCTGACCTAGTGATCCGCCCGCCTCGGCCTCCCGAAGTGCTGGGATTACAGGTGTGAGCCGGTGCGTCTGGACTTTTTAACGCCGTCTCAAAAAATAAAAATAAATACAATTTATTTTTAGTCTCTCATGCAAATCGTTAGGATACACTTATACCAAGAATTAGTCTTTCCGAAATCCAAACCTAACAAGTCGTGTTCACTTTTACCTGCCACATCCGGCGTCCCCGCCCCTGGGTGGGCAGGGGTGGCCCAGGCTGACACATCCTGTGCCCGCAGGCAGGTGCTCCGGGATCACAACTGCCTGCAGACGCTGCTGCAGCACCTGACCTCGCACAGCCTGACCATCGTGAGCAATGCGTGCGGCACGCTCTGGAACCTGTCCGCCCGGAGCGCGCGCGACCAGGAGCTGCTGTGGGACCTGGGCGCCGTGGGCATGCTGCGGAACCTGGTGCACTCCAAACACAAGATGATCGCCATGGGCAGCGCCGCCGCCCTGCGCAACCTGCTGGCCCACCGGCCCGCCAAGCACCAGGCGGCCGCCACCGCTGTGTCCCCGGGCAGCTGCGTGCCCAGCCTGTACGTGCGCAAGCAGCGCGCGCTGGAGGCCGAGCTGGACGCGCGGCACCTGGCGCAGGCGCTGGAGCACCTGGAGAAGCGGGGCCCGCCCGCCGCCGACGCGGCTGCTAAGAAGCCCCTGCCGCCCCTGCGGCACCTGGACGGCCTGGCCCAAGACTACGCTTCCGACTCGGGCTGCTTTGACGACGACGATGCGCCGTCATCCCTAGCTGCGGCCGCCGCCACTGGGGAGCCGGCCAGCCCCGCAGCAGTGTCACTCTTCCTGGGCAGCCCCTTCCTGCAGGGGCAGGCGCTGGCCCGCACCCCGCCCACGCGCCGCGGTGGCATGGAGGCGGAGAAGGAGGCCAGTGGGGAGGCGGCCGTGGCGGCCAAGGCCAAGGCCAAGCTGGCGCTTGCAGTGGCGCGCATCGACCAGCTGGTGGAGGACATCTCCGCCCTGCACACCTCCTCTGACGACAGCTTCAGCCTCAGCTCCGGGGACCCCGGGCAGGAGGCGCCACGGGAGGGCCGTGCCCAGTCCTGCTCGCCATGCCGCGGCCCCGAGGGCGGGCGGCGAGACGCAGGCAACCGGGGACACCCGCTGCTGCGGCTCAAGGCGGCCCACGCCAGCCTCTCCAACGACAGCCTCAACAGCGGCAGTGCCAGCGACGGGTACTGCCCACGCGAGCACATGCAGCCCTGCCCGCTGGCCGCACTGGCTTCGCACCGCGAGGACCCCAGGTGTGGGCAGCCTCGGCCCAGCCGGCTTGACCTTGACCTGCCAGGCAGCCAGGCCGAGGCCCCCGCCAGGGAGGCCACATCCGCCGACGCCCGTGTGCGCACCATCAAGCTGTCGCCCACCTACCAGCACGTGCCGCTGCTCGAGGGTGCCACAAGGGCGGGTGCAGAGCCCCTCGCGGGGACTGGGACCCTTCCAGGGGCCCGAAAGCAGGCCTGGCTGCCGGCAGACCACCTCAGCAAGGTTCCTGAGAAGCTGGCGGCAGCCCCACTGTGCGCTGCAAGTAAGGCACTGCCGAAGCTGGTGGCGCAGGAGGCGCTCTCGCTGTCCCGATGCAGCTCCCTCTCCTCGCTGTCCTCGGCAGGCCGCCCAGGCCCCAGCGAGGGCGGTGACCTGGATGACAGTGACTCCTCCCTGGAGGGGCTGGAGGAGGCAGGCCCCGGCGAGGCTGAGCTGGACAGCGCTTGGACAGCGCCCGGGGCCGCTTCCCTGCCCGTAGCCATCCCCGCTCCCCGGCGTAACCGAGGCCGGGGCCTGGGGGTGGAGGACGCCACGCCATCCAGCTCGTCAGAGAACTACGTGCAGGAAACGCCCCTGGTGCTGAGCCGCTGCAGCTCCGTGAGCTCGCTGGGCAGCTTCGAGAGCCCGTCCATCGCCAGCTCCATCCCCAGCGACCCCTGCAGCGGGCAGGGCAGCGGCACCATCAGCCCTAGCGAGTTGCCCGACAGCCCTGGGCAGACCATGCCGCCCAGCCGGAGCAAGACGCCGCCGCTGGCGCCCGCGCCAGCAGGTCCCCCCGAGGCCAGCCAGTTCAGCCTGCAGTGGGAGAGCTACGTGAAGCGTTTCCTGGACATCGCCGACTGCCGCGAGCGCTGCCGGCTCCCGTCCGAGCTGGACGCCGGCAGCGTGCGCTTCACCGTGGAGAAGCCGGATGAGAACTTCTCGTGCGCCTCCAGCCTCAGCGCACTGGCCCTGCACGAGCACTATGTCCAGCAAGACGTGGAGCTGCGGCTGCTGCCCTCGGCCTGCCCGGAGCGCGGCGGGGGTGCGGGGGGTGCCGGCCTCCACTTCGCAGGGCACCGCCGGCGGGAGGAGGGGCCGGCGCCCACGGGCTCGCGCCCCCGCGGGGGCGCGGACCAGGAGTTGGAGCTCCTGCGGGAGTGCCTGGGGGCTGCCGTGCCCGCCCGGCTGCGCAAGGTGGCCTCGGCGCTGGTGCCAGGTCGCCGCGCGCTGCCCGTGCCTGTCTACATGTTGGTGCCCGCTCCGGCCCCGGCCCGGGCCCGGGCCCAAGAGGACGACTCCTGCACCGACTCCGCGGAGGGCACGCCGGTCAACTTCTCCAGCGCCGCCTCCCTCAGCGACGAAACGCTGCAGGGACCCCCCAGAGACCAGCCTGGGGGACCAGCGGGCAGGCAGAGACCCAGCGGCCGCCCCACCTCGGCCAAGCAGCCCGTGGGACACCGGCACAAGGCGGGAGGCGCCGGCCGCAGCGCGGAGCAGGCGCAGGGTGCGGGCAAGAACCGACCGGGGCTGGAGCTGCCCCTGGGCCGGCCCCCGAGCGCCCCCGCAGACAAGGACGGCATGAAGCCCGGCCGGACCCGCGGGGACGGGGCACTCCAGTCGCTGTGCCTCACAACGCCCACTGAGGAGGCCGTGTACTGCTTTTACGGCAATGACTCCGACGAGGAGCCCCCGGCGGCCGCGCCAACGCCCACCCACCGGCGCACATCGGCCATTCCCCGCGCGCCCACGCGGGAGCGCCCGCACGGCCGGAAGGAGGCCCATGCCCCGTCCAAGGCAGCAGCGTCCGCACTGCCGCCGGCCCGGGCCCAGCCCAGTCTCATCGCAGACGAGACCCCACCCTGCTACTCCCTGAGCTCCTCGGCCAGCTCCCTGAGTGAGCCCGAGCCCCCGGAGCCGCCTGCACCGCCGGCCGGCCGGCCGCGAGGCCGGGAGCCTTCGGTCACCAAGGACGCGGGCCCGGGAGGCAGCCTCGACAGCTCGCCCAGCCCTCGGGCCGCGGAGGAGCTGCTGCAGCGCTGCATCAGCTCGGCCCTGCCCAGGCGCCGGCCCCCCGTGCCCGGCCTGCGGCGCCGCAAGCCTCGAGCCACGCGGCTGGATGAGCGGCCCGCAGAGGGATCCCGGGAGCGCGGCGAGGAGGCAGCGGGCTCGGACCGGGCCTCAGACCTGGACAGCGTGGAGTGGCGAGCCATCCAGGAGGGCGCCAACTCCATCGTCACGTGGCTGCACCAGGCGGCGGCGGCTACGCGCGAGGCCTCGTCTGAGTCGGACTCCATCCTGTCCTTCGTATCTGGGCTGTCGGTGGGCTCCACCCTGCAACCCCCCAAGCACAGGAAGGGACGACAGGCAGAAGGCGAAACCGGCAATACCCGGCGACTAGAGAAACGGGGCACAGCTTCAGCCAAGACCAGCGGGAGCTCCCGCTCCCCTGCGGGCCCCGAGAAGCCACGGAGCACACAGAAGACCACGCCCGGGGTGCCCGCTGTGCTCCGGGGACGAACAGTCATCTACGTACCCAGCCCGGCACCCCGGGCCCAGCCGAAAGGGATCCCTGGCCCCCGCACCACACCGCGGAAGGTGGCACAGCCCACGGCTCCAGCCAAAGTCCCCAGCCCTGGACAGCAGAGGTCGAGGAGCCTACACCGGCCAGGCAAGACCTCGGAGCTGGCGACGCTGAGCCAACCCCCCAGGAGCGCCACACCACCCGCTCGCCTCGCCAAGACCCCCTCCTCCAGCTCCTCTCAGACCTCGCCCGCCTCCCAGCCCCTGCCCAGAAAGCGCGCCCCAGTCACCCAGGCTGCAGGGCCCCTGCCCGGCCCTGGGGCATCCCCGGTGCCCAAGACGCCGGCGCGCACCCTCTTGGCGAAGCAGCACAAGACACAGAGGTCGCCCGTGCGGATCCCGTTCATGCAGAGGCCAGTCCGGCGGGGGCCGCCAGCGCTGGCTCGGGCAGTCCCGGAGCCGGGCCCCAGGGGCCGGGCGGGGGCCGAGGCGGGCCCGGGGACGCGCGGGGGCCGCCTGGGCCTCGTGCGCGTGGCCTCGGCCCTCTCCAGTGGCAGCGAGTCCTCCGACCGCTCGGGCTTCCGGCGACAACTGACCTTCATCAAGGAGTCTCCTGGCTTGCGGCGCCGCCGCTCCGAGCTGTCCTCGGCCGAGTCCGCGGCCTCTGCCCCCCAGGGCGCCTCGCCCCGCCGCGGCCGACCCGCACTGCCCGCCGTCTTCCTCTGCTCCTCGCGCTGCGAAGAGCTCCGAATGGCGCCCCGGCAGGCCACGGCCCCGCATCGGCCCCCCGCGACCCGGCCCGGTCCCGGCGAGCGCCCGGCCCGGCGCACCAGCTCCGAGAGCCCGTCCCGCCTGCCCGTGCGCGCGCCCGCCGCCCGGCCCGAGACGGTCAAGCGCTACGCGTCGCTGCCGCACATCAGCGTGGCCCGCAGGCCGGACGGCGCCGCCCCCGCAGTCCCCGCCCCCGCCGACGCAGCGCGCCGCAGCAGCGACGGGGAGCCCCGGCCGCTCCCCAGAGTGGCCGCGCCAGGCACGACATGGCGGCGCATCCGAGACGAGGACGTGCCGCACATCCTTCGCAGCACGCTGCCGGCCACGGCCCTGCCCCTGCGAAGCTCCACGCCCGAGGACGCCCCGGCGGCGGCCCCGCTGCGCAAGACCAGCGACGCCGTTGTCCAGACAGAGGAGGTCGCCGCCCCCAAGACCAACTCCAGCACGTCCCCGAGCCTGGAGAGCAGGGAGCCCCCCGGAGCCCCCGCCGGCGGCGCGCTCTCCCTCCTCGGCAGCGACGTGGACGGGCCCAGCCTCGCCAAGGCTCCCATCTCCGCACCCTTCGTGCACGAGGGCCTGGGGGTCGCCGTGGGGGGCTTCCCCGCCAGTCGGCACGGCTCCCCCAGCCGCTCGGCCCGAGTACCCCCCTTCAATTACGTGCCCAGCCCCATGGTGGCTGCAGCCCCCACCGACTCAGCCGCGGAGAAAGCTCCGGCCACCGCCTCGGCCAGCCTCCTGGAATAGTGGCCTAGGCCGGCCTTCTGGAACGTTCTCTCCCGGCCCCGCGGCCCGGTCTGGCTGCCCCATGGGCCTGCGCTTAGATGCCCCCCGTAGGTCGCCCCAGGGCCTCTGCCCAGCCGAGCCCCGCCACCCTCGGAGCCCCCGCCCAGCGCAAGGGGGCTCCGCGCCTCACCGGAAGACCTTGCCTCTGTGCCGCGGGGTCGAAGTCCCGGCCGTGAGGCGCTGCAAGGGCGCCCTGGCCCAGCTCTGAGCGCGCGGTCCTTCCCCTGTCGGGAGCCGTTGCCTGACCCCGGGCGAGGGAGGGGGCAGCCTCCGGGTCTGGGTCCCGGTCCGCTGCTTCCGAAGGGGCCGCACGTGGGGCGAGGCCGGGAGAGGGTGGCGCTGTAGCGGGCCTGCCAGCTGGGGGCCTCCGCGGCGCGCAGGGCGAAGCCTGTAATCACCGCAGCCGCGGGTAATTCGCTAATGAGGGCTTTGCAGGGTTTGTTTTCATCTTCAGCCCCAGCTGCCGGCGTGCGGGGTGGGGGTGTGGCCGAGCCCCGGCGGGAAGCCCCGCCCAGACGGTGTTCAGGGAACCCCGAGCCCAAGCTCCCCTGTGGAGCCGAGAGGGTGGGGGTGGGCGGGGCAGGGGCCAACAGATCCCCCTGCCTGCTGCACCCCTTGGCGGAAGGCTGGAAGGCAGGGGGCTGCGCACGGTGGGAGAGGACCCTGGTGCCGACGGCGGGACGGCTGACATTTAGACCGCAGAGGAGATGGTGGCTGCCAGCTGGGGCGACCCCAGGAGTCGCTGCGGTCAGATCGTCCCGGCCTAGCCCAGCCGCAGCGGGCGAGACCAGTGGGAAGGAGACTGAGGCCCTGGGACCTGGGGTCCGGGGTCCGGGGCCCGTGCTGGACTCTACCCAGCGGAGACTGCACTTTACGGAGACCATCACATGTGGGTGCGGTCAGTGCCCAGGACTGCGCTGCTGCTGACCTTGTCCCTTTTCTGTTCCCTTGTGGTTCATGATGCATAAATCGTACGCCCTAGGACTCGGGACAGCTCGGCGGGGGCGCAGGGGACCCACCCTCGCCCTCCACTCGGGACTCTGGGAGGAGGCGGGAGGTCCGGAGGCCTTGCCGCAGGCGAACACAGGGCTGGAGAGGATTTGGTGCCAGATGAGGCGAAAGCTGGCAGAGGGGCCTGGGGGGCTCGGCTGCTTCGTTCCTGGCCGGGGAGCCGGGAGCTGGGCCTTGTGCATGGGGCGGGGCTCTGGGACTGGGGCCACACCTCGGCCTGCAGAGGGAGCCAACGACCTCTTTTCTGCAGAATCCCAGCTCGGGCAGGCGCTGCCTTCTCGCGCGCACCTGCCCGGGCCCAGGGCACACGCTCACTGCCCCACGGGCCTTCTCCAGGAGGAGGGAAGCAGAGATGGAGGGTTGGGTGGATGGAAACTCCAGCCTGGCCACAGATACCACCATCCCTCCGGACCCGTCCCCAGCATGCACGGGGCCAGCCTCTCTGGCAGAAGGAGCGGTCCTCAACTCAGGGCTGCTGTGAGTGAAGTTGACCCTAGCCGTACCTAGTTAATGCTGCTGCTTCTCTGTCACGCTGCATCCTGTGCTCCGAGCCCGTGCCCTGCCTAAGTCACTGAGGGGCACCACCAGGCAGGTGCTAGAGGCGTCAAACACTCCCTCCTAAAACCCCGCGGCCAGGCGAGGCTGTGCACGTCGGGTTGTTCTGGGGGAAGAGGAGCCCGCAGGTGGCTGAACGGAAAGCAGACAGAATGCAGGCCTCGTGGGGCGATCTCCCGCCCCCTCTTCAGGACATGGTGGGTGGGGGGATCTCAAACTTGCTGTCCCCATCCACGGCTCGACGGGACCCTGGTGGTCTCTTCCGAGCTTTTGGACTCGGGAATACCAGACATGTGCTCACCCTTACCCCAGTGAGCTGCGTCCCACATGGCTGGGGGTGGAGAAGCTGCAGACAGCACCAGGTCGCTGGTCGCAGGGCCAGGCTGTGCAGGGACGAGTGCGGCATGGCCTCCTGCGCACTGTGAGACCCTGGGTGGTGCCCTCCCAGCTCCGTGCCTGTTTCCCCACGTGGGCCGTGGGGAACTCCCAGAGCTACCTCTTGGGCAGGCGTGGTGGCAGCGATGACGGGGGAAGACGCCTGGTGCTGCTCACAGAACCTGAGTCTGGCCGGACCCTGCTCCCTCCCCTCTGACCAGCCCCGGGAGGTCACTTCCTCCAAGGCTGAGCCAGAGGACCCGACCCGCCTTGCCTAGCAGCAGGGTGCGCAGCATGGCCGCTGGCCCCGTCTCCCACCCTCACCCCAAGTCCTGAGCTCACTTCTGCCTTCTGCATCCCCCCTGCCTCGGGGGCCACGGCCACACCTCACGGCCCAGCCTGGCTGTCTCCAGGAGGGGACAATCAGGTCCAGGTGGGAGCAGGACCCAAATGACGCCCACCTCAAGGCTTCCATTCCACTGCGGCCCCTGCCTGCTACCCGGCTTCCCTGCACCAGGGTGACAAGGGATCCGTCTGCTCCCCGACACTCCGGGGCCAGTCCTAAGAAAGGGAGGGTGTCAGGCTGCGGGGCCAGGACGCAGGGAGGGCGGAGGCATCCTGAGGATGAAGACAGTGACCACCACTGGCCCCCCAACACCACCATACGTGGGTGCTGAACTCGGGACACCATGCCCACCAGCATGGGCCGCCTGAGCTCTGACAGCATTACCTCACCCCGCCCCACCTGTTGCCCCAGTCCAGCCCCCATGATGCGCCTGGTCTCTTAGAGTCCCCTAGCCACAGCCCCACGTTTCTGTACCGGGTCTCTGCAGTGTTAAACACACGTGTAAATAGTGACAGCCTGTCCTCCCCTAAATGTAAAGCCATCTGTCCAGCGTAAGGATGACACCCAGTCAGCTGTCTGACTCCCGCACACCTTTAATAAACTGAGCTGCTGAAATGCCCGTCACCATCACTCCTGTTCCTCAGACGGGCTGCACGCTGTGGGTGGGGCGGGGTGGGTTCACTGTGGTCTCCGCGCTGCCCCAGAATCCCTGAGAAGGCCCCCTCCCCCCTGGCCCCCAGGTCAGGTCCCTGGAAGCAGAGCCAGAAAGCAGAACCCGCGAGCACAGGGTTTACTTAGGGGCACTGGGTCAGGCCAGCAGTGTCCCCTGGTCCCGAGGGTGGGCGGGCTCTGGGGTGCACACACCCCAGCCAGGCGGTCTCACCTGGGTCCAATGCCTGGGCAGCGATTACAGCAGGGCCCAGTGTGGGGTAGTGGGCACCCACGAGCCACCAGGAGCTGCGGGAGCTGCAACAGCTGGGAGGGAGCCAAGGGTACACAGGCTGGGGCAGGAGGGACGGCCCCACGTCAAAGCCACTGTCAGGGAGCACAGCCCTGGCCCAGCGGGGACAAGGAAGACTTGACTGGCAGCAGCACAGGGCTGACCGGAGCCGCGCCCCGCCCACCTTCCACCCGGGACCCCCCCGGGACCTCCCCTGGCCAGGTGAGCAGCTCACCAGAGGGACCAGTGAGAAGCCGCCAGGGCCCAGGCTGGGTTAGGCGCCTCCCAGGCAGTGTGTAGCAGGCCCCTTTCCTTTAGGGAACAAGAAACATCCTCTGTGTTCCAGAAACAAAGCTGGCTGTGGGTCTGGAGAGGACCAGGCAGCCCCAGGTCTCTGGGTCCGGCCGACGGTCCCTGCATGCAGCGTCTGGCTGGACTGCACAGCGTTCCCGGGGGTCACCGGCACGCGTCCCTCCCCAGCTTCCAGGGCCCCAGGAAGGAGCCGCTCACAGAGGCACCGTTCAGACAGCCACACACACAGGAAGGCGTTTATGTGCAGGGCCGGCCTCGGGGGCGCCTCGTCCAGGTTTCCACTCGAGTTGACACACAGGATGAAAAGCCCTTGGCAAGACCCTCTGCCACCCCAGCGCCCCTTCCCCTGGGAGGGCCAGAACCCACAGGGAGCAGGCCCAGGACCTGCTCCAGCCGCCAGGGCAGCTGTGAGGCCCAGGACTCCCTGGGCTCCTGGCTGGTGACTGAGCCGCCCCCCAGCAACAGCAGGGGCTGGGGGGCGGCCAGGATGGGGAGCGGGCAGCCGGGCCGGGCCTCAGTGCTGCTTCTCCGGGTGACCCCAGGGTCATCATGAAGACTGACGTGGCACATGGCTGAGCCCGGAACCAGGAAGTGAAATCAGGGGCTGGTGCTGGCCCTCGGGTGGCTCCGACGCCGGGTGGGCACCCGCTGGACGGAATCAGTTAACACCTTGGTCCTGACACCCGGACTCAGACGTGGACAGGCAAGTGCCTGCCCTGGGGAGGAAGGGTGAGAGGCCTGCTCCCAGAGGCCCCACCTTAGATTACGGCCACCGCAAGCCGAGGGCAGAATGCCAGCAGGGCGGTGACGTCCCCATCCTGTCAGGAACCCCAGTGGGCCCTCAGGTCACGCAGGACAGAGCCAGCTGGGTGGGTCCCACCGACTGAGCATGAATGGGATGACGGATGAACCGCAGCCACCGCGTCAGGAGGGGAGGCTCAGTCAGCTGCGCACGCGAGCCTGGGCCTAGGGAATGCCAGTCCGGGGCTGACCGACCCACAGGGGAGCCTGGCACAGGCCACCTCATGCACTGCCCGGGCCTGCGGGACCCGACCGTCAGCCTCGAGAGGCAGCCTCGGCCCCCGGCGCTGCTGCCTGCTTCATCTGGGCGACCTCCCGCTCCAGGTCCTCGCCGGCTCGCCGCAGCTGCGCACACCTCTGCCTCAGCGCGTCGCCCGCCTGCCGGAGCCGCAGGTTGTCAGCCACGTAGGCCCGGCTCTGCCGGTACAGCTGCTCCCCCGGGGCCTCCATGTCCTCCTTCATCCTGAAGGGGACTGGGGGCTCTGGGACAAAATACAGCAGCGTCACTACCCGCTGACCAGGGAACCCCAGAGGGCAGCCCCCTGAGTACGCCTCACTGTGGCCCCCAAAGGACACGGGTCCCCGCATTTCCTGAGCGAGCTGCTGTCCGGAGTTTTTTTTTTTTTAATTTTTTCTTTTTTTAAAGACGGGGTTTCACCATGTTGCTCAGGCTGGCCTTGAACTCCTGACCTCAGGTGATCCGCCCGCCTTGGCCTCCAAAGTGCTTGGATTACAGGCATGAGCCACCACGCCCGGCCTGGCCGGCGTCTTTAAATTTAAAGACGGAAGTGGCCGGATGCGGTGGCTCTCACTGCTAATCCCAGCACTTTGGGAGGCGGAGGCTGGAGGATTACTTGAGCCCAGAAGTTAGATACCAGCCTGGGCAACATAGTGAGACCCCATTTCTACCAAAAAATACAAAAATTAACTGGGCATGGTAGCGCACACCTATAATCCCAACTTCTCTGGAGGCACAGAGGCGGGAGGATCACTTGAGCCTGGGAGGTCGAGGCCGCAGTGAGCTATGACTGTGCCACGCACCCCAGCCTGGGTGACAACGAGACCTTGTCTCAAAATAAATAAATAAATAAAAATCAAATAACAGAAGCTTCTGGGCCCACGAGCTGGGAGAGGCACAGCAGCTGGGCGACAGGAGGGCGCGGGTCTGACGGGGCGACCAGGCTTCCGGCTCTACCTTAGGCGGGTCAGGTCACAGAGCTCAAGCCGAGCCAGCGGCGGCCCTCCTGTGGGCGGTGTTCCACCCCGAAAACCTGTCCAGGGCCTGCAGCCTCACGGAGCCCACAGCCGGGGAGGCGGGGACGGCAAAGGGGACGGCGGGCACCCACTCCCTGCTGACTCTCACACATACTGGAAACCACGAGGCGCGCTGCTCCCCAGAGCCTGCAAGCCCACTGCAGCAGGGCAGAAGCAGCACAGACTCCGGGGTCATGCCGAGAGGCGAGAGGGTCCGCCGGGCTCTGGCCCCCGACGCAGTCTGCATGTGCCACGCAGGCCGGGCCAACAGAATCACCTCTGTCCCCTCCTCTTTAGGAACAGGGTGGGAAAGGCCCAACGGTGCACACGGATGAAGGCAGGCTGGCCAGGAGGCCCCTCCACCTTCTGTGAGCCCCCACGCAGCCGTGCCTCAGTTTCTCCACTCAAACAGCCACGGCCCCGGGCCCATGACGCCACGGCTCCAGCACCCTCAGACGACCCAACTGCATGCTGGGAATAAACCCAACTCATGCGCCTTGATGGGTACTGGCCGACAGAACCTTCTAGATCATGTGCACACCTCCCACCTGTGCTGGCCACACAGCAGCCACCAGCCACAGGCGGCTCCTGCGCATTTAAAATATGCCTGAATGAAAAAAGCAACTGAAATCTTCTTTCCTTCTTTCTTTTTTAGAGACAAGGGCTCACTCCGTCACTCAGGCCAGAGCCTCTAACTCCTGGGTACCAGCAATCCTCCCGCCGCAGCCTCCTGAGTAGTTAAGACCACAGTGCGGCCACCACACCCAGCTGATCTGTACCTTTCTGGTAGAGGCAAGTTTCGCCACGTTGCCTGGGCTGGTTGTGAACTCCTGGTCTCAAGCAATCCTCCCGCCTCAGCCTCCCGAAGTGCTGGATTACAAGCACGAGCCACTGCACCTGGCCCCAGAATGTTCTAGTATTAACTTTTTAAAAATGTTTCCATAGAAATTCACAGTTTCTATCATCCACATGACTTTTTTTTTTTTTAAAGAGATGGAGTCTTGCTCTGCTGCCCAGGCTGGAGTGCAGTGGCACGATCTCGGCTCACCGCAACCTCCCAACTGCCCCCTCTCAGGTTCAAGTGATTCTCCTGCCTCAGCCCCGAGCGGCTGGGATTACAGGCAGCTGCCACCACTCCTGGCTAATCGTTGTGTTTTCATTAGAGACGGTTCCACCACGTTGGCCAGGCTGATGTCAAACTCCTGACCTCAAGTGATCCGCCCACCTCAGCCTCCCAAAATTCGGGGATTACAGGTGTGAGCCACCACGCCAGGCCTTTTTTTTTCCTGTTTTTGAGACGGAGTCTCGCACTGTCTGCAGGGCTGGAGTGCAGCGGCGCAATCTCCACTCCCTGCAACCTGTGCCTCCTGGGTTCAAGCTATTCTCCTGCCTCGGTCTCCCGAGTATCCGGGATTACAAGCGTCTGCCACCATGCCCAGCTCATGTTTGTTTTTTTTTTTTTTTTTTGCATTTTTAGTAGAGACGGGGGTTTCACCATGTTGACAAGGCTGGTCTCGAACTCCCGGGCTCAAGCGATCCTCCCAAAGTGCTGGGCTTACAGGCCTCAGCCGCTGCGCCCGGCCTCCTCCCTGTCTGAAGGACCCTCTGAAAATGGGCCCCACTCTACAGAGGCGGAGAGGGAGACTAGAAGAGGACAAGGCCCGTGCCCACGTCACTGGGGTGCCCAGGGCGCGGAGGGCCAGGAGTTCGGGCTTCTCTCCTTCCCCCTTGCTGCCGGGGTCTCAGGTCCGCCTTCCCCGGGACCGGGCTCCCCTACCTTCCGGGGCCAGGGCGGTGAACACGGGGTCCTCTGCCGGCGCCCCCCGCACGTCCTCCAGGATCTGCTCCACCGTGGGGGGCGCTGGGCGGGTGGGCAGCAGCACGCGCTTCTTGGCCTTGGAGCCCATCTCTGCAGGCAGGGAAGGGAGCGCTGACCGGGGCGTCCACCTCTCCGCCTTTGCCCGGACCGCTCCTCCCGCCCAGCGAACTCCTACACACCCGTCGCGGCCCCGCTCCTGGGGAAGCCCGCCCTGTCCCGCCCCTCCGGCCTCGCCCCAGGCCCTGACCCTCCCTCCGCCCAACAATACGGCGGCCAAGGCTTCCGGGTCTGGCTCAACCTCTGACTCAGTTTCCCAGGGGTCAGCCCAGCCGGCGGCCTCTCCTCACCTGGGTGCTACCCGGGACCCTAGCGTCAGCGAGGCAGCCACTTCCGCTTCCGGTCGGAGAACCGCCCCGTCCCCGAACGCTGGAGGCGCGCTTCCGGCCTCCTCTGGTGCCGGCCCCCAACCGCTTCTCGCGAGGCCCCGCCCCTTCTTAAAGGGACCGTGTCCTTGAAAATCGGATCCCAGCCTGGACGCGCGAGGGATGAGCGCCAGTTCGAGTCCAGGCTCCACTGGCTGGGTTGAAAAGCATCTGAGGCTCGTCTTTCTGAAAAGGCGGGCATGCAACTCACGTGCTGTCGGGAGGACAAAGCCGCTGTCCACCTAAAGGGGCCTGGTGGTGCAAGACCTGTCGGCGGCGTGGGCTGCAGGAATCGTCACCGCGGCTGCCAGGATGCAGGGCGGGCGGCCGCAGCGCCTCCGCCTCCGGTCGAGGAGGGCCCTCCCACCCCGGGGACGGCTGCTGGAGGTCACTCCTCCCCTCCCCTGAAGCCTAGGAAAGCAGAAAGAGTGAAAGGCGCTTTTCCTGTGTTTCGAGAGCTTTATTGCGATGCAATTGATATACCATAAAGTTCGCCTGTTTTGTTTGGTTTAGAGACGGAGTCTCGCCCGTGGCACACGCCTCCAGGCGCCACCATGCCCAGCTACTTTTGTATTTTTAGTAGAGACGGGGTTTCTTCATTTTGGTCATGCTGGTCTCGAACTCCCGATCTCAAATGATCCACCCACCTCAGCCTCCCAAAGTGCCGGGGTTCCAGGTGTGACCTACCGCGCCCGAGTTCACCTGTTTAAACTGTAAGTTGAGCCCAGGCTCAGTGGCTCCTGCCTTTAATCCCAGCACTTTGGGAGGCCCAGGTGGGCAACATCACTTGAGGCCAGTTTGGGACCAGCCTGGCCAACATGGTGAAACCCTGTCTCAACTAAAAATACAAAAATTAGCCGGACGTGGTGGGGCACACCTGCAGTCCCAGCTACTCACGGGGCGAAGCAGGAGAATCGCTGTGACCTGGGAGGCGGAGGTTGCAGTGAGCCGAGATTGCGCCACTGCACTCCAGCCTGGGCAACAGGGCGAGACTCCATCTCAGAAAATAAACAAAAAAGAACAAAGTGTAGGTTCAGTAGTGTAGGGGTTTTTTTGGTGTATTTACAGGGTTGTGCAACCATCACCTCTGATTCCAGAGCCCCCATCAACCGTCACTCCCCACCTCCACTCTTCCCAGCCCCTGGCCCCACGCATCCCCTTCCCATCTTGGTGGACTGGCCTGTCCTGGACATTTCACAGAAATGGGGTGACACTGTGGCGGGTGGGGTGAGGGACACTGATTGAGCTCAGGAATTTGAGACCAGCCTGGGCAACATAGTGACAGCTTGTCTGTATGATTTAAGATAAATTCAAATAAAAACGTTCTGGACCAGCAGTGGCTCCCACAGATGGGCTTAACTCGTTTGGAGTCAAAGAAATTGTCAAGAGAAGGGAGGGAGGGAGGGAAGGAAGGAAGGAAAGAAGGAAGGAGAAAGGAGAGAAAGGAAAGAAATGAAGATAGGAGAGAAAGGTCCAGGCGCGGTGGCTCACGCCTGTAATGCAAGAACTTTGGAGGCCGAGGCGGGCGGATGACCTGAGGTCGGGAGTTCAAGACCAGCCTGACCAACATGGTGAAACCCCGTCTTTAAATAAATACATAAATAAGAAGGAAGTAGAAAGAGAAAAGAAAGAGGGAAAAAAAGAAAGGGGAAGGGAGGGAGGGAGGGAAGAAGAGAGCAAGGGAGGCAGGGAGGCAGGAAGGAAAGGGTGGGAGGGAGGGAAGACCAGGTGCTCCAGCACTTTGGGAGGCCAGGGAGGGAGGACGGCTTGAGGCCAGGGTCCAAGGCTGCAGTGAGCCACAATCACGCCACTGTACTCTAGCATGGCCAACGCAGGGAGACCCTGTCCCAAACAAACAAAAACGGAAGCCACCATGTGGGGAGAGGAGTCGGGGCCATGGTGACCCAGGTTCTGGGCTTGGACGCTACTGCCGACCCCTGGCCACTCCACGCTGCCCCCACTGCCTGGGGTCCCTGGGTCGGGCGGACTCCTTCTCTATGGCCGGCTGCATTCTCCACAGGCTGACGTCCGGGGACCCGCAAGCAGACACCACCTGAGCCCTGGGGCTCGCGCCCGCCCTGCTCCAGAGGAGGCCACCGACCGAGCACCTTCTGTGCAACTTTTATTTGCAAACTCTGAGGCTGGACACGGGCCTGAGACGGACGGCGTCCAGTTCCTGTCCCTCCGCTTTTCCGTGACTTCCGGGGCTGGGAAAGGTCAGTGATCAGGGTCCAGCCTCGGCCCCAGCCCGCTCCCACCCAAACCCCAAAGGCATCGGAGACGTGCCTCTCTCTTCCCCCCAGCCTGCGGGGCTCCTGGCATTGGGGGCTGGTGCTCGCTGCTGTGGGGCCAGGCTGTAGAGGCAGCAGGCAGCCGTGCCTGCCAGGGACCCAGGCCGGGAAACGTCACTTTCTGAGCTGGTAACTTGGGATTCCAGCTGGCAGCCAGACCTGGGGGTCGGTGGGGGTGGCCCTGGCACGAGCCGGGCCTATGGTGGGCGGTCCGTGGACAGGCCGCAGAGGATGGGGCCCCCGAGGGTCACGGCCAGGAGGCCCAGCGCCATGGCCAAGGCTGGGCAGCGGTGGGAGGGGCAGGCGGCAGCTCTAAGCTGGCGGTGGCTGTCGGGGGTGGCGGGCCCCGAGCAGGAGCCCTGCTGCTGGTCCAGCGTGTAAGACGGGGGACAGGAGGTGCAGTCCCTCGGGGAGCTGCCGCGGCAGGTGTAGCAGGAGGCGTGGCAGCTGGAACAGACCCTCAGTGCGGGCGCCGCCGGGTGACCAGGCCTGGTGGCCACCGGCCTTGTGTGGTTGAAGAAGCGCGGGGGGCAGTAGGCGAGACAGAGCTGTCCCAGGATGTAGGTGGGGTCGTCACATGCTGCTCGGGGGCAGGGACATGGAAGCCGTGAGCTCGCCACCCCGCCCGCCGCCCACCATCCGCCCTCCTGGGGCAACAGGCACGCTGCCTGCGGTGGCCGCCACCTCCCAGCCGTGGGCCCCGCCGTGCCGGCACTCACCCTGGCACAGCCCCTCCGTGTCCCGCCGCACACACAAGCTGCTGGTCACCTGGGGGTCTGGGGGCCTCGCTGTCATGTCCTCCGCCGTCCCGTACAGCAGCAGCGTGCAGCGGTACAGCGTCCCTGGGCAGGGGTCACGGGTGGGCACAGGAGGAGGAAGAGGCTCTTGGCAGCCTGGACCTGGCTGTCCCTGGGATCCCTCCCCCGCAGCTCCCACCCAGGGCCCCAGACTGGTCCACCTCTCCAGGGGAATTGCACACCTACTGTGCGCCTGCCCCCGGACATGGACATCTTCCAGGTCACTGCACACCTACTGTGCACCTGTCACTCCACAGTGACATCTCCTGGATGACTCCCATACCTACTGCACACTTGTCACCGCACACTGACACCTCCCGGGTGACCCTGTACCTACTGTGTGAATGCTCTTTTGGAGACCACTGGGAACCTGTTCTTCAGTGGTGTCGCCAAGGCTAGCACCAGAGCCCCTGGGGGAGGTTGGAGAGCCGAGCCCCGCGCCCCACAACCGTGCCCTGCGCTCACCCGTGTTGAAATAGTAGCCCTTGTTCTCCAGGCCCAGGGTCCACACGCCCTGCGGGTTCTCATCCCAGAAGTGGGTGGACATGAACACCCAGTTGTTGTAGCCTTCAGTGCTGACGTCCAAGGGTCTGGGACAGAAGGGCAGGCGGGGGTGGGCGTGTCAAGAGGAATGGCTTTGTGAAGCCCGTAGAGCCCATCAAGTGTCTGGCCTCATGTGCTGCTGGCCAGAGTCCTCCGGGTGTGGGCAGGGGCGTCCACGGAGGTCCGACCCACGAGGCTGCCGTGTGACTCCTGTGGGCCTGGCCCTCGCCGTGAGGACGCCCGGGGAAGATGGCAGCATGTACCGACAGGGCGTGAGGCCGCACCTCCCCTCTGCTGGCCGCTCACCGTATGGCCACGAGTATGGAGCGTGTGCCCATGGGGCTGGTGAGCGAGATCTCCAGGTCCCCGCGCCGGCTGTATGACAGCGTCAGCTGCACCTGCACGTGCTCCAGCGAGCGGATGGAGTTGCGGCGGCCGGCGCAGGCCGACACGTTCTTCCTGATGTACGTCACTGGCAGGATAGGGCTGGGGGTGGCGGGGGGTGACCCTCCTGCGGCTGCTCGGGGAGTGGGCGGCCAGCAGGCAGGTCAGGGCTCAGAGGTCACGGGGTCCAGCCCTCATTTTACGGATGGGTAAACTGAGGCCTCAGGCCTCCCCTCACACCCCCAGCGGCGATGACAGCGTTTACTGACAAGGCACAAGGGGCAGGCAGGGGCTCACGTGGGGCTGTTCTGGACCCGGACGGTGCACTTCATCTGCGGCGGGGTGGGCTGCCAGGCGCGGGCGGTGTCCACCAGCAGCCCGGCGTCCAGCAGCCCATAGCCGTAGTGATGGCTCACTGTGCAGGAGGGCGGCTGTCACTCGCCCTGCAGGCCTGGGGTCCCCGCCCCCGCCCGGCCCCACCGCACCTTTGCGCCCCACGCCATTAGTCCTCCAGTCGTCAGCCTGCAGGTGCGCCGGCTTGGACGCGCGGACCACGAGGTGCTGAAGGTCTCTCCACGTCAGGAACGGGCTGGGGGTGTGGGGGCGGTGAGCCAGGGGCCGCGCCTGGGGGCTGAGGGCGGCTGGCAGGGCCCCAGTCACCTACTTGGCCTCCAGTGCGAGGGCGATCATGCCCGCCGCCAGTGGGGCTGAGGCCGAGGTGCCCGTGTGCTTGTCCGTGCACTGGTGATGCAGGTCCGTGGTGACCTGCGGACAGAGGGGGGTGGGACTCGGGGTGTGCACAGCAAGAATGCAGGCCTTCTTCAAAAAGCACCAAGGACTGGCCAGGCCCTGAGGCTCAGCCTGTGATCCCAGCACTGTGGGAGGCCGAGGCGGGCGGTCACTTGAGTTCAGGAGTTCAAGACCAGCCTGGTCCACATAGTGCAGCCGTCTCTACAAAAGTACAAAAATTGGCCGGGCGCGGTGGCACACGCCTGCAATCCCAGCTACTCGGGAGGCCGAGGCGGGCAGATCATGAGGTCAGGAGTTCGAGACCCGCCTGGCCAACATGGTGAAACTCTGTCTCTACAAAAATACAAAACTTGGCTGGGCGCGGTGGCGCACGCCTGTAATTCCAGCTACTCGGGAGGCTGAGGCGGGAGAATTGCTTGAACCCGGGAGGCGGAGGTTGCAGCGAGCTGAGATTGTGTACACTCCAGCCGGGGCAACAGAGCAAAACTCTGTCTAAAAAAAAAAAGAAGTAACAAGCAGTATCCTCACCAAGTACCAAGCGCCTGGCCAACACGGGGAAACCCCCGGCTCTACTAAAATCACAAAACATTAGGCCAGGTGTGGTGGTGGGCGGCTGTTAATCCCAGCATTGTGGGAGGCTGAGGCCGGCGAACGGCTTCAGCTCAGGAGTTTGCGACCAGCCCGGTGAAACTCCGGCTCTACACAACATGCAGAAGAAATTAGCCAGACGTGGTGGGATGCCTGTGGTCCCAGGTGCGCAGGAGGCTGAGGCACAAGGATCACGTGAGCCGGGCAGGCGGAGGCTGCAGTGAGCCGATCGTGCCATTGCACTCTGCTGCGCCCAGCCTGGGCGACAGAATGAGATTCCATCTCACAAAAAA
>PVKP010031067.1:0-27309 GCA_004027715.1 Plecturocebus donacophilus
GTACCTCATTTGAAAATGCAGAGATCACTCACCCTCTGTGTAGCTCTTGCTGAGAACTACAATCCAGAGCTGTTCCTATTCAGCCATCTTACTTTGTCTCCAATCTCAACCTTTTTTATGGCTGCATAGTATTTAATGGTATACACATACCACATTTTCTTTATTAAATCTATCATTTATGGGAATTTAGGTTAATTCTATGTCTTTGATACTGTGATTAGTACAACAGTGAACATTCTTGTGCATGTGTCTTTGTGAAAGAATGATTTATATTTCTCTGGGTACACATCCAGTAATGGGATTGTTGGGTTGAATGGTAGTTCTGCTTTTAGCTCTTCAAAGAATCACCATACTGTTTTCCACAATGGTTGAAGTAATTTACACTCCAGCCAACAGTGTGTTACTCTTCCCTTTTCTCTGTTATTTTTTGACTTTTTAGTAATAGCCATTCTGACTGGTGTGAGATGGATCTCATTACGGTTTTTATTTGCATTTCTCTAATGATCAGTGATATTGAGCTTCTTTCATATGTTTGTTGGCTGCACGTATATCTTCTTTTGAGAAATGTCTTTTCATGTCCTTTGCCCATTTTTTAATGAAGTTGTTTGTTTTTCTCCTGTAAATTTGTTAAGTTTCTTACAGTTGCTGGATATTAAACCTTTCTCACATGCACAGTTTTCAAATATTTTCTCCCATTCTGTAGGTTGTCTATTCACTCTGTTGATAGTTTCCTTTGCTGTGCAGAAGCTCTTAAGTTTAATGAGATTCCACTTGACAATTTTTGCTTTTGTTGCAACTGGTGTGTTTGACATGCAATCTTTGCCCCTTCCTATGTCCAGGATGGTATTCCCTGGGTTGTCTTCCATAGTTTTTATAGTTTTGGGTTTCTCATTTAAGTTTCAATTTATATTGAGATTAGTTTTGTATAAGGAGTAAAGAATGGTCCAGCTTCAGTCTTCTACATACGGCTAGCTGGTTATCCAGGCACCACTTACTGAATAGAATGTCTTTTCCCCATGGATTGTTTTTGTCAGCTTTGTCAAAAAAATCTGGTGATTGTAGGTGTGTGGCCTTATTTCTGGACTCTCTGTTTTGTTCCATTTGTCTATGTGTCTGGTTTTCTATCAGTTCTATGCTGTTTTGGTTAGTGTACCACTGTAGTACAGGTTTGTCGGCTAGCGTGATACCTCCAGCTTTGTTCTTTTTCGTTACAATTGCTTTGGCTATTTGGGCACTTTTTTGGTTCCATATGAATTTTAAAATAGTATTTTTCTTGTTCTGTGAAAAATGTCATTGGTAGTTTTATAGGAATAACACTGAATATGCAAATTGCTTTGAGCAGTATGGCTATTTCAGTGATATTGATTCTTCCTACCCATGAGCATGGAATGTTTTTCCACTTGTATCATCTCTGACTTCTTTGAGTAGTGTTTTGTAATTCTCATTGTAGAGATCTTTCACTTCTCAGGTTAGCTCTATTTCTAGGTATTTTATTCTTTTTGTAGCAATTATGAATGGGATTTCCTTTCTGATTTGGCTCTTAGCTGAGCTGTTATTGGTGTGTAAAAATACTAGTAATTTTTGTATGCTGATTTTGTATCCTGAAACTTAGCTGAAGCCATTCATCAGCTCAAGGAGCTTTGGGGCAGATACTATGGGGTTTTTTAGATAAAGAATTATAGTGTCTGCAAATAGTGATAGTTTGACTTCCTCCCTTCCTAATTGGATGCCCTTTATTTATTTCTCTTCCTGATTGCTCTGGCTAGGACTTCCACTACTATGTTGAATAGAAGTGGTGAAAGAGGACATTCTTATCTTGTGCAGGTTTTCAAGGGGAATGCTTCCAGTTTTGCCTAGTCAGTTTGATGCTCGTTGAGGGTTTGACATAGATGACTATTTTGAGGTACATTTCTTCAATATCTAGTTTATTAAGAATTGTTTAACACAAAGAGGTATTAGAACGTATCAGAAGTATTTTCTGCATCAATTGAGATAATCATGTGGTGTTTGTGTTTAGTTCTATTTATACGATGAATCATATTTATTGAATTGCATGTTGAATTAATCTTGCAGCCTAGGGATGAAGCCTACTTGATCATGGTGTATTAGTTTTTTGATTTTCTGCTCGATTCAGTTTGCAAGTATTTTGTTGACGATTTTTGTATCAAAGCTCATTAAATATATTGACCTGAAGTGTTCTTTTTGTTGTGTCTCTGCTAGATTTTGGTATTAGCATGATGCTGACCTTATAGAATGAGTTGGGAAAAAGTTCCTCCTCCTTATTTTTTTGGAATAGTTTCTGTAGGAAAAGTACCAGCTGCTCATTGTACATAATTGATAGAATTCAACTGTGAATCCATCAGGTCTTGGGATTTTTTTTTCTTTCTATTGGTAGGCTATTTATTACTGATTCAATTTCAGAGCTCATTATTGGTCTGTGAAGGAAATCAATTTCTTCCTGGTTCAATCTTGGGAGGATGTATGGGTCCAGGAATTTGTCCATATCTTCTAGACTGATACAATTTGGCTGTGTCCCCACCCAAATCTCACCTTGAATTACTGCATGTTGTGGGAGGGACCTGGTGGTAGGTAAGTGAATAATGGGGGCAGGTCTTTTCTGTGCTGTTCTCATGATAGTGAATAAACCTCACGAGATCTAATGGCTTTATCAGGTGGAGTTTCTCTGCACAAATTCTCTCTTTGCCTGCTGCCATCCACGTAAAATGTAATTTGATCCTCCTTGCCTTCCATCATGATTGTGAGATCTCTCCAGCCATGTGGAACTTTAAGTCCATTAAACCTCTTTCTTTTGTAAATCATCCAGGTTTGGGTACGTCTTTATCAGTAGCTTGAAAATAGGCTAATTCAGTAAATTGATAACGAAAGAGTGGGTCACTGCTGAAAAAATACCCAAAAATGTAGAAGTTACTTTGGAACTGGGTAACAGGAAAAGGTTGGAACATTTTGGAGGGCCCGGAAGAAGACAGGAAAATGTGAGAAAGTTTGGATTTCCTGAGAGACTTGAGGAATGGTTTTGACCAAAATGCTCACAATGATGAGGACAATGAAATCCAGGTTGAGGTAGTCTCAGATGAAGATGATAAACTTTTTGGGAACTGGAGCAAAGGTGATTCATGTTATGTTTTAGCAAAGGGAATGATGCATTTTACCCTTGCCCTACAGATTTGTGGAACTTTGAACTTTGAAGAAATGATTTAGGGTATCTGGCAGAAGAAATTTCTAAGCAACAACGCCTTCAAGAGGTGCCTTGGATGCTGTTAAAAGTATTCAGTTTTATAAGGGAAGCACAGCATAAAAGTTTGGAAAATGTGCAGCCTGACAATGCGATAGGAAAGAAAATCCCATTTTCTGAGGAGAAAGTCAAGCTGGCTACAGAAATTTGAATAAGAAATTAGGAGCCACATGTTAATTACCAATATAATGGGACAAATGTCTCCAGGGCTTGTCAGAGGTTTTCAAGGCAGCCCTTTCCATCACAAGCCCAGAGGCCTAGGAGGAAAAGTAGTTTTTTGGGGCTGGGCCCAGGGTCCTGATGCTGTGTGCAGCCTAGTGACTTGGAGTCCTGCTTTCCAGCTGCTCCAGCCATGGCCGAAAGGGGCAAATACAGAACTTGGACTATGTTTAAGGAGGGTGAAAGCCTCAAGCCTTGGAAGCTTCCACATGGTGCTGAGCCTGCCAGTGCAGGGAAGTCAATAATTGGAGTTTGGAAACCTCTGCCTAGATTTCAGAGGATGTATGGAATTGCCTCGATGTCCAGGCAGAAGTTTGCTTTAGGAGTGGGGCTCTAATGGAGAACCTCTGCTAGGGCAGTGCAGAAGGGAAATGTGAGGTCAGATATCTCACACAGAGTCCCTACTGGGGCACCACTTAATGGAGCTGTGAGAAGAAGGCCCCCATCCTTCAGACCCCAGAATGGTAGATGCATTGACAGTTTGCACCATGCACCTGGAAAAGCTGCAGACATTCAACTCCAGCCTGTGAAAGCAGTCAGAAAGAAGGCTGCACCTTGTAAAGCCACAGGGGTAGAGCTGCCCAGGACCATGGGAATCCATTTCTTGCATTAGCATGACCTAGATGTTAGACCTGGAGTCAAAGGAGATCATTTTGGAGCTTTAAGATTTGACTGCCCCACTGTATTTTGGACTTGCATGGGGTCTGTAGCCACTTTGTTTTGGCCAATTTCTTCCATTTGGAATGGCTGTATTTAACCAATGTCTGTACCCCACTATACCTAGGGTGTAACTATCCTGTTTTTGATTTTACAAGCTCATAGGTGGAAGGAACTTGCCTTGTCTAGGATGAGACTTTTGGACTGTGGACTTTTGAGTTAATGCTGAAATGAGTTAAGACTTTGGGGAACTCTTGGGAGGATATGATTGGTTTTGAAATGTGACGATATGAGGTTTGGGAGGGGCCAGGCATGAAATGATGTGGTTTGGCTGTGTCTCTACCTGACTCTTACCTTGAATTTCCATGTGTTGTTGGAGGGACCTGGTGGGAGGTAACTGAATCATGGGGGCTTTTCTTTCCCATGCTGTCTTCACAATAGTGAATGTCTCATGAGATCTGATGGCCTTATAAGGCCAAGTTTCTCTGCACAAGCTTTCTCTTGCCTGCCGCCATTCATGTAAGATGTAACTTGCTTCTCCTTGCCTTTTATCATGATTGTAAGGCCTCCACAGCCATGTGGAACTATAAGTTCATTAAACATCTTTCTTTTGTAAATTGCTCAGTTTTGGGCATGTCTTTATCAACAGTGTGACAATTTTCTAGTTTGTATGAATAGAAATGTTCATAGTAGTTTCTGATGTTTATTTTTATTTTGTGGTGTCAGTGGTAACATTCCCTTCATCATTTCTAATCATGTTTATTTGGATTTTCTCTCTTTTCTTCTTCATTAGTCTAGTTAGTTGCCTATCTGTCAGATTCACTAATCTTTTAAATGGTTCTTTGTGTCTCAATTTCCTTTGGTTCAACTCTGATTTTGGTTATTTCTTGTCTTCTGCTAGCTTTGGGGTTGATTTGTTTTTGTTTCCCAGATTCTTTCAGTTGTGATATTAGGTTATTAATTTTAGATCTTTCTAACTTTTTATGTGGTCATTGAGTGCTATGAATTTTCCTCTAAACAACCCCTTAGCAGTGTCCCAGAGATTCTTTGTTCTCATTAGTTTCAAATAATTTTTTTATTTATATGTTAATTTCTTTATTTACAACCAGATAATTCAGGAGCATATTGTTTGATTTTTATGTAATTGCATGGTTTTGAGGAATGCTCTTTGTCTTGGCTTCTATTTTTATTGCACTGTGGTCTGAAAATATGCTTGACATGATTTCAGTTCTTTCACATTTGTTGAGGATTGTTTTGTGTCCAATTATGTGGTCAGCTTTAGAGTACATGCCATGTGGCAATGAGAATATATATTCTATTGTTTTGGGATGAGGAGTTCTGTAGAGGTCTATCAGATCTATTTGGTCAAATATTGAGTTCACGTCTGGAATATCTTTGTTAATTTTCTACCTCAATGATCTTTTTAATACTGTCAAAGTCTCCCACTGTTATTATATGCTAATCTATGTCTCTTAGTTGATGTCTAAGAACTTGCTTCATGAATCTGGGTACTCCTGTGTTGGGTGCATATATATTTTGGATAATTAGTTCTTCTCATTGAATTGAACTGTTTACCATTATGTAATGCCATTCTTTGTCTTTTTTGATCTTCATTTGTTTGGTTTTAAATTTGTTTTGTCTGAAATTAGTTGTCTGAAACAATCCCTGCTTTAGGTGATCTACAAATGGATCCTTTTTTACTTCTGTAAAATCAAATAATTGGAAACTAATAGAGAAACAAAAGGATGTGATAGTTACTGAAGTCATTCAGTTTCTTCACCTACCACCTATCCTTCTACAGATGCTCTGAGGGTTTTTCTACCATTTTTAGCATACCACAGTAAGATTCAGATGAGGGAGCGAATTCCTTTGTTTAATAAACAGATGTAAAGATTATTTAAAAGGAAAAAATGAGAAAATGGGACTTGCTTTACTGGCGATTCTCAGAACTAGATACATGTATACATGACAAGTCAGTCCACCTCCATGTGGAAACATGTCAAGGGAAATGTAATGGTCAGATTCTAATATCTCACAAGAAGCTGTCCCATTAAATGGGCAGATAAGAGTCTATTCACAGAAGCTATGCTTCTTTTAACCTGAAAAACCTATAATATGAGGCTTTCATTTGGTTATTAAAAAATAATTTCTGCAAAGTACATATATGATATTTCCACTCAAACATGTAATTTGGCATGGAACTTCCCAAAACAAATTGTTTGCAAAACATTTTGCTGAGTAACTGAATTAGTTTATTTCATTAATAACCTTTTAAACATTATTCTACCAAAAATGTCCATTTGGATTTTGAGGCAATTGATTTTTAATCACTTTTTCTACTAGTACTTAGAGAATAAAACCACTTAACTTTTAAGGCCACTCTTATTTTATTGCAATAAAACCAGATACATACGTAATAGATAAAATGTTCTTTTTTTTCTCTATGGCAGCAGATACTTGAATTCCACTCACAGGAAATTATTAATCAGCTCAACAAATACATATTCAGGATCTACTATTCTCTGGACATGACCCTTGGCACTGAGGATAGAGTTGTAAATAAATCAGTAGCTGTCTAAAAGCAATTTAATTTTAGTGGGTGTGGTTAATGCTGATACAGTTAATATTGAGTGTCAACTTGATTGAATTGAAGGATGTAAAGTATTGTTCCTGGGTCTGTCTGTAAGGGTGTTGCCAAAGGAGATTAACATTTGAGTTAGTGAACTGGGAGAGGCAGACCCACCTCAATCCCGATGGACACCAACTAATCAGCTGCCAGCATGGCTAGAATAAAGCAGGGAGAACAGCATGGAAGGACTTGACTTGCTGAGTCTTCTGGCTTTCATCTTTCTCCCATGCTTGATGCTTCCTGCTCTAGAATATTAGACTCCAAATTCTTCAGCTTTTGGACTCTTAGACTTAGACCAGTGGTTTGCCAGGGACTCTTGGGCCTTCGACAACAGACTGACGGTTACTCTGTTAGCTTCCCTACTTTTGAGGTTTTGGAACTTGGACTGGCTTCCTTCCTCCTCAGCTTGCAGACAGTCTAGTGTGGGGCTTTACCCTGTGATCATTAGTCAATACTCCTTAATAACCTTCCCCTCATATATACATCTATCCTTTTCCTTTAGAGAACCCTGACTAATAGAGTGGGGTAGACAGGTAAGAGAAAATCAAGTACATACTTGATTTAAGATAGATAGGGATAAGGGCAATGAGAAAGAAAAGAGAGCAGTGTAAAGAGAATAGTACCTATTCTCTTTACATACCTCAGTGTAAAGAAAGAGGTACTAATTTACATAGGATGGTCAGAGAGGTCTTCTTTGTAGAGGTGATAATTTACTCAATATTGTTGAACTTGAGAAACCATGTGCTGTATAGTAAGGTTAAAGCAGTTTATTTTGGACTTTGAATTCCATACCTTACTCATACCTATTAATGTTTGCATATTGAGAAATACAGCTCTAGGCTGTTCATACATCGCTTTGAAATACTATTCCAGTAAGAGGAGGCACAATTCAATTATTTAGATTTTCTCTTCATAAATTACCATTACATTGCAAACCTATATAGGAGATTACATGTAGATGTCCTTAATTGGAGTTTTGGCTGTTTGCTAACTCACTTATGACCTCATTTCACAAGTTTCCAAAGTGATGTGGGAGAGGAGAAGGAGGCTAACTCACCTTTATGCAAGGTACTTTGCTATATATATAAGCGGAGCACAAAGACATTTCAAATAAATGATATTTTTGGCTTCCAATTTTTTAAAGTTATGTAGTAGCAGCTTCACTTAATGAATGACCTGGCTCTGTCCATAAGATATTAAGTCATTAAAATATGTTAATTAAAGAAGGATGGAAGATACAAATCTACTTTATTTGATTTGTCTAGAGAACTTTCTCCCTGACCCTTACTCTTGAGATGGTATTAAAGTGCAGGTCCTGAATGAACACCAGCAACCAGGAGCCAATACTGACCTCATTCATGTTAATCCATTACAGAATATTGTCCATGGAGTCAAAAACACAATAAGTAATCAATAAGAGATTAAAACCAGTTTATTTTGTCTGTAAGACATTTTTCTCCTGGTTGATAGATGCAAAAGTGAACAATAATAAAATAGTCATGCATACAATTCATCTTCTCATAGAGAATTTTGACTTTACAAACATAGACTTACAATCTGTAAGTTGGGAAGGAGGAAGGCCATTCTTAGAGAGCAAGACCTTCATATAATATATCAGTACCTATAGGCTTACCCTTCTTTTTCTTTAAGAACAAAGGGGCTGGAAACTATAAAATTCACTTGTCTTACTTCTGCCAGTTGTTTACTGTCATTTACCAAGAACATAGCTTATTTTACACTTCATAAAGTTCTTGCATTTTCCTGTGTAACTAAGTTACTTGGTCACTCAGTGAATACATTTTATTGAGGGTTTACCAATTACCAGTCACTGTCGTAGGTGCCGTTAGGCAAGAGAGATTAAGACCTTGCCTTAAGTAGGACTAAATAAATGATAATATGACAGCTGGAGTGAGAGACTGTGCTTAAGTTAGGGTATTCAAGAAAGGTCTCATAGAAGAAATGGTTAGATAAGAATGGTTGTAGTCATGTGAAGATGTAAAGAACTTTCCAAGAAGAAGAGACACAAAATGCAAAAGCTATCAGATGGGCAAGAGAATGTGTGTTAATAAGACAGAAAGAAAGCCTGTATAGATGAGCAATGGGAAAAGAGAAGAAAAAAGAAAAGAAAGATGAAGTCTAAGGAACAAGAAGTCTCAATCTTGTACAGCCTTGCAGCCCATGATAAGGAGTTTAAAGTTTATTCTGGTGGAGATGGGGAGCTTTGATGGGTTTTAAGTCAGTTCATGATATGATCCAACTTGTAATTTGGAAAATCACTCCAGCCTGCTTCTTGGGAGGATTATTGTAAATTGAGAATGCATCACAATGAAAACAGAGAGAAGACTGCTGCTGTAGTTCAGGCAAGAGCTAATAATATCTAGGACTAGGATTATATTGAAGATGATAATTGATAGATTCAGGATAATTTGTCTTGTAGATGGTACTTAACTATTGAACAAAATTTCAGATGTGAAGAAAAGTTTAAAAATGAAAGAATAACTAACAGGTTTGGGGGTAAGTAATTGGATGGACAGTGGTGCCATTTTATAAGTAGGGAACCTTTCCACCATTAGCATCCTGACGATGATGGAAAAACACAGAATTATGTAACAGCAGCTATACTTGCTCCATCCTGATTTCGTTCTCATAAGCCCTCCTTGTTTTAAGTCCTGTAATTAAATACCTAAGCACACCTGATTTTTTGAAGTTTTTGAGGACTCTTGCCTCAAAAATAATAATGGTTTACATTTGTTTTACTTTTGCAAAATAACCTTTAGATTAACCAATACAATTTTTTCCTCACTGGCACTTAAAATGTATCATTTAACTAATAGCAAATGAAGAAATAGATTTATAAAGAATTGAATGTTTAATGTGAGTGGTGAAAGTATCTATCTTTGCCTTGTTCATGCTCTTACAGTAGAAGCATTGAATCTTTTACTATTAACCTTGATATGAGCTATAGGTTTCAAGGTTCATCTGCTTAAAAATGTTACTTTGTAGTCCTAGTTTTCTCAGAGGAGAGTTTTTCACAGGCATAGATTTTCGTTTTTGTGGAATTTTTGCATATATTCATAGAATCATATGATTTTCCTTTTTAAGCCTTTTAATAGAGTATATTATATTGACTTATTTTTTAATGTTAAGTCAATTTTGCATTTCTCAAATAAACCTGACTTGGTCATAAAATACTATTCTTTTTATAAAATGTTGAATTTAATGTACTTAAATTTTATTTATAATTTTATATCTATATTCATTGAATATATTTGCCTACATTTTTTGTTTGTTTGTTTGTTTTTGTTTTTTGGTTGTCTTTGCTTGGTTTTGGTATCAGGGTAATGCTAACTTTTTAGTTTTCTCAAAGAGTTTATGTGAATTGATACCTTTAATAAGATACCATAGTACAGAGTTGTTTATAATATCTCCTTGGCTTTAAATATTGTTCAGATCTCTAGATATGTTATGTCTTTCCTTCATACTATTGGTAATTTGTTTTCTTTTTTTGTCTTGATAAGTCTGATGAGAGATTTGTATCTTTTACTAAATTTATCAAAGATAAGATTTAGAAGTTTTGTTTCTTTTTCTGTTATTTTTCTAATTTTCAACTTTACATTTACTTTCTTCTACATTCTTTGGATTCAATTTTTTCTGTCTTCCTTTCTTATTCTTAAAGTGGAAGCTGAGGTAATTAATTGAGACCTTTTTTCTTTTTTAATATTGCCCTCTAATCATTGCTTTAGCAGGATCTCATGAATTTTCATATATTGTGTTTTTATTTCCATTCAGTTAAAAATACTTTTAAATATCACTTTTTTCTTCTTTGGCCCATCAATTAAACATGGTTTAACATTATACACTTTCCAAATATCTTTTGAAACATTTACAAATAATTATATATGATAATAGTTTTTAAATATTTGAAGTTTCTCAGATATAGTAAAGATTTATCCATTTTTATTTTATGTATTTGAAATCTCTATTAACTATAGAAATGTGTAGAATTTTTCATGTCATCTTGATAAATTGACCCCTTTATCATTAGGGTAATATGGTTTGCTCTGCAGTCCTCCTGTCTGATAGTTATACTGTCATTCCAGCTTCTTTCTGATTATTAGTGTTAGCATGGAATATCATTTTACATCATTTACATTTAATCTATTTGGTAACATGTTTGGGTCTTTTCGAAAAATCAAGTCTGCAATATTTGCCTTTTAGTTGGGGTGTTTAGTCAATTTGCATTTAACATGATTATTGATGTAATTGAGATTGAACCTACCAACATGTTTGTTTATTTTTCCTGTCTGTTCTTTGTTATCTTTTACCCTTTTTCATTGCTTTACCCTTTTTCATGATTCTTTCCAATCATTTTTTAAGTTTTTGTTTTAAATCTTTTCTTATCACATATAACCCTTTTATTGTTTTTTTTTTTCTAAAGTGGATTCTTAGGGTACAGATTCTTAGTTTATCACTTTATAACTTCAATTAATATTTTACTACTTTATATGTAAGATACTGAAAATGCTGTACTTCCCATTTACTACCCCATCATTAATGTTGTTGTTGTCAAACATTTATTTCTACATTTGCTATTGATTTCAAAATTAATTATCATTAAAGAAATCTATTTGTTAGCATTTATTTTAGCTTAACATTTATTTTTTATTTTTTATTTTTGCAGAAAATAAACGATAAATTCTTATTTATTGAAAGACATTCATTTGAGAAATAGAGATGTAACTGTTTGTTAGGTAAGCTTATATGGCACATGATTAAGTTCCATTAATCTGTATTTCTGCATTATACTTTCTGTTAATTCCAGAGCATCATATTCATGCAGCGGTGGTAGGAAGTACTGATTTTTTAAAAACTGTCCATCCTCTTTATAAAGCATTGTAACATCAGGAAGATTTAGCTGGGTTCATTGTCTACCATTTCAGTATGTGATACTCTAATGTTAAGAAATCAAGTCTAAGTCTAGGAAATTTAGACCGATTATTTTTGATATACAAAACTTACATATATAAATCCAGTAGTTGTACCTGGCTTTCAGCTATTTTTCTGTTGACATTTTCCATCTTTTATGGTTTGTCCCAAGCACAAAATCTGTGGGATACCAGGTATTGATATAATATAGTAGTTGCACAGTTTTCTTTTCCATACTGTTCAGGAATACATGAATTTATCTGAAGGTTCTTTTTTCTCTCCTATGATATCAATAAGCATTTCATCAGATATCTTAGCTGTAGTAGATGTAGTCTGGGGAATCACCATGTGTCCAAACCCTTGGTAGTGACCCAAGGGTGAAGGTGGCATAAAAGAAGCAATGGAAATTGCATCTTGTGATGATGATGATAGTAAGCTTGTATGTGCATTCTGATCTTGATCCTCGGGAAACAATTATTTTCCTGGGATGTCCCCTGACTGTCCGTCCAACATGCCTTACTTGTTCAGAAATATCATCTCTAATATCTGAGACATCCCAAATGGCAAGAAAGGAATTGAAGCATGAGCCCTCTTCTGCTTCTTGGTCATATGGTTTATATAAGAATGTGTAATGAGCAATGGCAGTGAGGAACATCTCAATACAGATAATAAAGTCCTGGAGTCCTGTGGCCACATCTTCTACAGCTTGCCATTCCCACGTAGGCTTTTCAGAAATAACGCCAACTTTTACCAACAAAGCAATCACTACTGCTTGCCAAAAAGAAACAGAAACCACCAGCTTTACACAAAGAAATTTGCCAACAGGTTGGATGGGACTCAGTTCTTCCTTTAGCACTTTATAAAACAGCAGGAGACAACTGTGACATGTTGTTTATTATAACCAAGTAAGTCCAAGCATTTGTAAAGCTAAAGTTCCCTTCGTCATGTATACCAAGGAACTCACAGATTAAAACAACGATGATGGTGAAAGGTCTGACAACTGTGTACTACAGTACACCTAGTTTGCACCTAAACAGCAATACTTCTTCCATAGCTCATTGTGGACAGCAACATAAAGGTGGGAAATGTTTCTGCTGATCTTTGGCTTCAAGAATTAATACTAGATTTGGATACCAGTTAGTTAGATAATTGGTAAGGAATCCCATAAAGTTTTAAATTGCATAAGCTTCATAGCATTCTCTGCATGTATTATGCAGGCATATAAGCAGGTTATGTAGATATATTGTACGGTGCTGAGGTTTGGAATATGAATGATACTGTCACCCAGGTACTAAGAATAGTACTCAACAGTTAGTTTTTCAACATTTTCTCACATCTCTCCTTCCCCAGTTTAGTAGTTCCCAGTGTCTATTGCTACCATCTGTACATTCATGAAGACTGAATGTTTAGTTACTACTTATAAGTGAAAATATATGGTATTTGGTTTGTGTTTCTACATCAATTCATTTAGCATGATGCCCTCCAGTGTATCCATGATGCTACAAAGAACAGGATTTTGTTAATTTTATGGCTACACAGTAGTCTGTGATATATAAGCACCACAGTGTTTAAAATCCAATCAACCATTGATGGTCACCTAGATTGAATCTGCGGTTTGCCATTGTTTATAGTGCTGTGATGAACATGCATGTGTATGTGTGTTATTGTGGTAGAATGACTTGGTTGACTTTTTTTTTTTTGATATATACTCAGTAATGGGATGGTTGGGTCAAATGGTAGTTCTGTTTTAAGTTCTTTGAGAAATCTCCAAACTGCTTTCCGCAGCAACTAAACTAATTTACATTCTTACCAACTGTGTATGAATAATCCCTTTTCTCTTCAGTTTTACCAACATCTGTTTTTTTTTTTTTTTGACTTTTTAATAATAGCCATTCTGACGGATGTGAGATGCTATTCATTGCAGTTTTGATTTACATTTCTCTGATGATTAGTGATGTAAAGAGTGTTTTTCATGTTTGTTGGCCTCTTGTATGTCTTCTTTTAAGAAGTGTTTGTTTTTTAATGGAGTTATTAGTTGAGAGTCAAATCAAGAACACAGTCTCATTTACAATTATCACAAAAAGATAAAATACCTAGGAATACATCTAACCAAAGAGGTGAAAGATATCTATGAGGACAATTACAAAAACTGGTAAAAGAAATCACAGATGACATAAACAAATAAAAAAAGTTACATGTTCATGGATCGGAAGAATCAATATCATTAAAATGATACCCAAAGCAATACACAGATTCAACAATATTCCTAATTACTAACATCATTTTTCACAATATTGGGGAAAAAATTCTAAAATTTATATGAAATCAGAAAAGAGCCCAAATAGCCAAAGCAATCCTAAGGAAAAAGAACCCAATGGAACAAAATAAAGAGCCCAGAAATCATACCACACACCTACAGCCATCTGATCTTTGACAAAGTCAATAAAAATGAGAACTGGAGAAGGACTCTGTATTCAATAAATGATACTAGGATAGCTAGCTGTCCATTTGCAGAAGAATAAAACTGGACCACTATCTTTCACCACATACAAAAATTAACTCAGGATGGATAAAAGATTTAAATGAAAGATCCTAAACTATAAGAATCCTAGAAAAAAAAAAAGTAAGAAACACCGTTCTGGACATCAGCCTTGAGAAGGAATTTATGACTAAGTCCTCAAAAGCAGCTGTAACAAAAACATAAATTGATGAGTGGGACCTAATTAAATTAAAGAACTTCTGCACAGCAAAAGAAACTAAACAGTGTAAACAGACAACCTACAGAATGAGTGAAAATATCCAAAAACTATGCATCTGACAAAGATCTAATATCCAGAATCTATACAAAACTTAGATAATTGGAAGAGAAGTCTATTATTTTCATAGAGATAAAAAATAAGGTGAAAATTTTCATATTTACTAACATGGATACCATTTCTAGGGCTCTTTATTATTTGTATGGCTCCAGCTTTCAATCTAGTATTATATTCCATTTGATAAAATATTTTTTAAAGATTTTACATGGTAGAAGTCAATCTACTCTCCGTAATTTTTAAATATTTTGTATATGTGAGTCTTTATTTTACTTTTGTTTCTGAAACATGCTTTTTGTGGGTATAGATTCACGGTGTGTTTTGCTTCAGAATTATAAAATGTTTCTCCACTATCTTCTAGCTTGCACTGTTTGTGATAACAATCTGTTACTTTGTACATGATGTCTCTATCTACTTTAAGATGCACTCTTTATCACTAGTGTTAATCAATTTCATTAGGATGTGGTTTAGTGTGGCTTGCTTCATGATTTTGTGAAGTTCATTGAATTTCTTATATTCTTATATTAATTTCTTATATTCTTCTAATTTGGAAAAGTATTTAAACATTTTTTCTATTCCTTCCCTTTCTACTCTTCTCAAGAATCCAATTCCATGCATATTAGACAGATTTAAAGTATCCCACAGTTCACTGAGACTGATTTTATTTTTAGTATTTTTCTTTTTGTTTCTTTTAATTTTGAATAGTTGACATTACTATTTCTTCAAGCTATTATTTTCTTCTGCAATATCTAATTTTCTGCTAACTCAGTGTATTTTTCACCTTAGGAATTGTAATATTCATTTCTAGAAATTTGATTTGTATCTCTTTTTAATTTTCCATAATTCTACTTAATGTATTCAATCTTTTCTCTATCTTCTTAAACATATGAAATAGGGTTATAATCGCTGTTTTAATGGTTTTGTCTACCAATTTTATCATTTACATTTTATACATGATTAATTCTATCTTCTTAGATACTTTATAAACATTTCTATAAATATCACGAAACATTTTTTCTTAGTCACAGTTAAGTTTCTTGGAAATAGATTGATCCTTTAAAACTTGCTTTTAGGCTTCATTAATTCATATCAAAGCAGACTTTAATTTAGGGCTATTTTGCCTGATTTCTGGGGCCGTGATAGACTTCTGACTATTCCACCTGATGCCTGTGAATAACTTGTTTTCTTTCTCTTAAAGACCATTGTCCTGGTTGCCTAACCAAACTTTTCTACCACGGCTGGTATGGAGAAAATGTATTCTTAGCACTCTGCCCTAGACAATTGTTCCCTCTCATTATTATGCAGTTATTTTCCCAGCCCTAGTAGTTTCCTTCCACACATACACTGATTAGTACTTAGGAAGGCTAATGTACTGCAGGTTAATGGGGACCTGCTATAGATTCCTAAGGTTCTCTCTCTTTCTGTGCACTCCTCTCCTCTCTAGTACTTTGCTCTGTGAACGCTAGATACATTGGTGTCTCCAAACTCCAAACTTTGTGTCCTCACCTCAAAGAGTTAGCTAGGCCCCACCTGAGGTGCCCTCCCTGTATTACAGCCTGGAAACTCTTCCTTTGGACAATAAGCTGAATAACCTGATTTCTCTTGGTTTCTCTTTTCTTCAGAGATAATTATCCTGGTTACCTAATCTTCAATATATTAAAACTGTTATTTTATATATTTTGCCCAGTGTCACACAGTAGGGTTAATCTATTTCTTAAAGACTATTAATTGATAATATTTGAATGATTTTATTCCTTTCATAATATTTTCATTAATTTATTTTCTGAATTATTTGAAATAGCAAGAAAATTAGCAACATGGAATAAGTTGATAAAATATGCTTTTAAATAATTTTTAATTCCTAGTGGATGCTGGAGAGGCAGAAAACAGTTTCTGTTGCTGTTTAAGATAACCTTATTCTAATTAATTATTTCCATAATGATGAATAAAAGAAATTATACACAATATACCTCTAGGCCACTCAGTCTATGAGCAATGTATTAAAGCATAATATTTCAACTAAAGAATTTCAAGATCAGCTACTTTCTGATGCCCTGCTGAATAATTGCCCAAGGGGTTAAATGCTCCTTTAGTGGGCATGTTAATTGCACTGTGGATTTTGGTTGTTTGTCTGTTGTCATTAGTTCCCACACAATTTAGCAAAATGGTTTACAGGCTACCCCCGGAAGAAATAATAGTATAGAAAGTAATAGTAAACATGCTATTGAGTACATTTCTGCTGCCATTTTGAAGTTTTTAATTAAAATCTTTTGGTTGCAATTCTATAAATAAATTTTACATAGGAAACTCAATATTTTTCATAAATAATTTAGTACCCTTCACTAAAAAGGATGACATTTTTTCTTACAAGATCAACTCTACTTTTTAAGTGTGGATAAAATATGTTTTGGAGGAGGTTAAAGCACAATCTCTTCCAATGAAGTGGCCAAAATATATAATTTATTCTCAACTTTTCGCAAAAGCAGAGAATGCAAAGCCCAAAAGATCTTCGCTATTGCCATATAAATAGCAAAATGCTGAAAAGTTTTGTTGTGTGAAACAGTTAAATATTAGTAAATACTGACATATAACAAATTTCATAGTATCCATTAACCTTTATATTTTCCAAATGTCATAGAATATTTTAATTACACAAACCTCGATCAACTTCAACATCATTGGTATACCTCAAGGCAGGCATTGTAATTTGTCCTAATTCTGGGCTATTCACCCCAATTTAAAAAATACAATCAGCGTCATAATGTTTCTAAAAGTTAAAAATATATATAGTATTCAAAAAATAAATAAAATTTTGGTATTGCTTTACTTTAACAGCACATGAATTAAAACTGCATTATAATGAAATTGCTGCTGATCATTCCTATTAATATCAAATGAATTCATTATGACCAGCACAGTTACAATGAATACTAAATGAATTAATAATAACGAACCATTTACAGTGTTACCTAATTGTTTTATTTCATTTTAATGTATATTTTGGTCCTATTTTAACTGTTAGGTTAATAGACAATGACATTATATAATTAATTTTCTTACCTAGTGTTGGATAATGTGCTCATGCTATTTTCTGATGGTCTCTGTATTTAACCCTTTTTATTTTACCTTGGTCTTTCCACTTATTGTCTCCTCATTTGATACTACTACTAGAATAGAAACAAGAATGACACATGTGAAACTTTAATTTGATATGAAAAAGAAAGCATTAAGATAAGAAATGACACTGTACCACAGACATCTCCACTGTACACCTTGGGAAGCAACACGAATACTTGAAAATGGCAGATTTGGCCTGTTAGGTTCTCCGCTTTGATACTGCAACAAAGAAACAAGCAACAACAACAAATAGACTCATGCTTTTTTTGTTAGTTTTTCTGTCTCTGCCAGTGGGCAGAGACCATTATTCAGGAACAAGTAAATAAAAGTATCACTTGCATAGAAGTTCTTTGGCTTCGAGAAAAATCTTAATCAGCTTAGTTATTATTTATATCAAAAAGTTTTAATTATTGATTAACCACTTGCTTCTAAATGATTTGGAGATCGGCTACATTTACTACATATTATCCATTGTACAGAGTAGCACACAGACTTCGTCTATTTTCCACGACTTTGAGGTTTAAGAGCTCTCCCTTTATGCCTACCAACCAATCTCTCCTCCTCTCATGCAATAGTCAGATCCTTAATCTTTTATCCAAGAAATGTCTTTCATGTTGACAGCTTCTCCTAAAAGAATGATGGTCAAAAGTTGTGTTCAGTATTTAGTAATGTTTCTAGCATTTTTTTACATGATTCATTTGTTAATAGTCAACATTAAAAACTGGCTAGATGTCTAGCTTTTTTTGATAAATAGATATCTCTGTTAACCCTTTCACCATAATTCTGTATGGCAATGATAATCTCAATGGAACAGAAGTTGTACTCTTTGACACAGTGTTAATTTTATCATTGACTATATTCTTCTTATCCCACACTTCATTTCTTATTTATGAGACCTATGTGATCATCAGTTAGACAGATAGATAGATAGTTAGATAGACAGATTATGATCCAAAATGGTATAATCTGAGATTGATACAAGGTCTTACCTTTCCCCAAATCTCCCCTATCATCCTCCACAGTGCTTAGGATTCCCTCAGTAAAAAAAAAAAAAAAAAAAAAAAAAAAATGTGTCTGTAGATAAAGTATCTCCAATGTGCCTTTGAGAGCATGAAAATGAGAAGTATCTAATCAGCAGGATATATTTAGTCAGGGAGGCTTGTATCACAAGTATCATTGCACTTTAACAAACTCCTGAAGGAATGAGGGCCTAAATAGAAATTTTTAGATAGGGATATTTGAAAGAGACATGTCCTTCAAAAGGCTACACAGAGAGCTTTGAGGGTTGGATCCTGGGGATGATGTGTGAGGGAAATAAACATTATTTTGGGGTGCTGGACTCAGATGAAAGATTTAGGCAGAGAGTAGAAAGGTATCTAGACGGATGATATTTTAAAGAAATACAATATATTCACTGAGCCTGATTCACTTGCATTAAACATCATCTGTCCCAGCAGCTCTTTGATGTTTTCTAATCAGCCTTTAAGCTGTTTTCTTAAAAAGAAAGCTATCTCTTTAGAGCACTTATTGTGGAAAATCACGAATTAATTCTGACTTTCAGAATCAATGGATTTCAAGGGGCTCTTAAAATTGAGAATGCATACTCTACATCAATTAAATATTACTTGCTGTTATTTATTTTTTTTATAGGTGATGTAGTTACTAAATTACTAGGAAGTAAGCCTTAATCTTACCATTGTGTAATAACATAGTAAAAGTTTATAAGTAGATATACTCTATTTCCTTGGCTGCTTGCAATTGTTTTAAATTTGAATGCAAGCTTTTTCAGAATCATGACTAAAACCTTTTCTTCTATACTATTCAACGGTGTTGGGGAGGGCGAGGGAGCCATTCATATAACTATCTGGGAATCATAAGAACATTGCTTCTTAGATCGGGCATCAAGAATGATTAATATATTCCTTTTTGGTCTTTGTGTATCTAGAGTGTCTAATGAAATTGCTTGATAGAGCTGTCATTTTCATATATACTCTGGTGAAGTTCTACCTAAAAGAAGTAAAAATAGCCCCAGGCCAGGACTATTTTTCACTCTTTACTTAGAGTAATTATCTAGAGAATTTCAGATTGCCAATAATTTTTTAATGAAGTTCTTTTCCTGTTTTTGTTTTGAATGACTTAATCTTCTCTTTTAAATAGTATTTCCCAACCTGTTTCCTTTCCCTAACCTAATTGGAGGAAGAGATCTTTGAAAAACCTTTCATTAAGAGGGTGACTGCTCAAATCCTGAGTATATTCTCAGAACTTTTCATCATGGAGCCTTTGAGAATGTTTGGCGCCATCTGTGCCTCGATTTTCCTTTCTTCTGATTTTTCTTTTTTTTATTTTTTGTCTATTTTTTTTTTTTTTGAGCTGAGGTGCCAGCCGAGCCAGACTGTGCCTCTGTTTTCTGCCAAAAAGGAAAAAAAAGAGAAATGCCATGAATACTAAAATAAGACATTTTTTTTAGTGTTTCTGGTATAAGCACTGTACATTTCAACTGAGTTTTCTGTAAGAATCTGTTTTTATCATCCTTTACAATAGAAAACCCACAAGAAAACTTGTGGTCTATTAGCAGAAAACAGAGGCCCTGGCAAGCTCCAGTGCAGCACAATCCTACAGTTGGGAAGCTGGGCAAGAACCCAAGTTTGTCCACGCCTAAGAACAACACTGTCTGCTAAAATTACAGTTTTCCCTTTTCACAAACCTCAAAGTTGTGAAACTTTACTAACTTTAAGAAAAGAACAGTTGGCCATACAAAAGATACACTTCCAAATCCATCGAGCAACTTACTTATACTTGCAAATGAACCACTTGGAGTGAGTCTTAAAATGTATTTGTTCCAATTATTCTGCTAAGGTAGCAAGCAGAAAGTAATCATTTTCTATGTATACTGTGAATAAGAGACTCCAAATGTTGGTTCCAAAGAAAGACTTTGACCAATAGTTGATAAGTGGGTGTGTAAGAAAGGGTGCTATAGAAATGATAGCCACATTTTAAAAAGTACAAAGTGTTTTTTTCTCGGTTCTTATATCTCCAGGATGATATAATGCAATGAAGTTAGAAAAGAGTCACTTTTTTTAAGCTCTGATGTTTTCTGTTTTTGTGATTCTTATAGAGTTGAGTATTGGTAATTAAGCATTGCCATGTAACTCAACAATTCAGATATGTCCATGGAAGATACAGGTTGATATAGAGTGATACTCCATCAACAAATTGAATTATATTGCAGAAAGATTTTAGCAAACCTGAGCTAGTTATTAAATATTTGTATCAAACAGAGTTTAATTAGGTGACTCAAATAAAAAAAAATTAATATAAAGGATTGTGTGCTGGTAGAAGTTGGTTAATTGATGAGAGGAGGAAAAAGGACACTGGAGGTCCAGAGATGTAGCAGATTCCGAAGGGCAATTCCTATAACTAGGCTGAAAAGGAGAGGACGACAAATGAGCTAAGAACTGGTAGACTCCCTTTATTTATATGCTGTGCTTCAGACCTCAGAAAGAGCATGACTTCTGCAGGGAAGAGGCACCTTGCTAGAGGCTACGCATGCTATGTTTTCATAGGGTGTGCTTGGCTCTGGTCTGTAAAAGTAGTGAACTGTTGTTCAAAGATGTGGGAGGATCAAACCTAGATGTAGCTACAGGTGGGAAGAGGATCTAGCTGGAGCTTCTCAGGGCTAGCTGGAGCTTCTCAGAGAAGGCAGCAGGACTCTCATGCTAAGCCACAACAACTGAGGGCCAGACTTGCAAGAGAAGTGTCTTTTTGCTGACAGTGGCTTGCTGAGTCAACACAGGACAGACTGGATAGCTTGGCCTCATGGCTTTAGCTAGAAATTGCAATGATCATGAAATATAACATGAAAAGATACTGCGGTCACAGTAACAAAACATGAAAATATTTATTATGAATAATTCAGAGATTAATTTCAGAATTCATTTTGCTGGCAACTTGTGACTTTTAAGAAGAAATCTATTTCTTACATCCAGTAAATGATGTTAGTCATGTTACTTTTTTCACAGTAGAATTAACAAAATCACTTACCATTTTCTACTTCTATATATTTTAAATTACTATTAAGGATGGTTTTAGGGTTTCAGTCTTCATTTAAATTACTCCAATTTCCTTTTACCCTTCACCAATCTTTCATTACATATAACTAATGTTCTAACTTCTTACATAGATATATTCATGGAGAAAATTTACTCTAGTTGTGGCCTAAGTAAAACTTTAAAATAATGGTTTCAGGAGACTTACTGTAACAAAATGCCATAGGCTATATTATAATAGATAATTCTCTGCAGCAAAATATTTTCAGTCTGTGAGATAACTCATTTATTTCTAGCATGGTTAAAACAACCAAATTTAGAAAACTGAATAATACATTTAATAAATACATATCACATGACTATTACCAGCAAAATGCTCTGTGAGACTCTTTAAGATGGAAATATATAAGACCTTGTTCTTAAGAACTTATAATTAATGTCTGATTAATTTGGATATAATAGATGTTAGTCAGTATCAGACACATTTGATACCTTAACACAAATTTATACTAAAGGTTTTAATTCTGTTTTAATGTGTATTCAAAGTGCTGGATCCCAGCGGTCACATTCTCAAGCATTATCCTTTTTTGCGGTTCTAGAATTTGTACTTGTTAAGGGTATTATTCTAATTCAGGCTTCAGTGAACATTATTTTGTTAATTACTTTTTCTCTCATATTTTAACTTTTAATATAAAAGGTACATCCTACCTTGGCATCAAAACTATTCATAAAATTATCAAAGTCTACTCTCAGGTCAGACTGTTCACTCTTCATATTTTAGTGAGTCTTCTGAGCTGACTTTATTACTGAATCTTATATTTTGAGCAACAATTCAAACATCAAACATCTAAATATTTTTATAGGCCTTGTTTGTACTTTTTGTTAGTAAATCTATAATGCCACACAGAATAAATCACCAGTCTTTGTGCTAATAATAAATCAATTTCTTCTCCCTATCTATATGCTAGAGTCAATTACATCAATCAGTATTACTGAATGCATTTTTCACAAATGCAAGTTAAACTAAGATTTTTATAAGGGTTTATACAGAAAAACTGTTTATTGCCACTTTCCAGTATTTCTGTCAGTATTAGAATTAAGTTCATTTGTTTTTATTTATTTTTTTCTTGTTACTTAATATGGTAACATTTTAGCACAATAGCTTGTATATATTCTTAAAAGTATAAGAGCTAAGTCATTTTTTAATTAAATTCAAGAAATAATAGCTAAAGGAAAACTAAAGTAATTAAATAAACTATCAGCTATTTTCTAGAAAGTTTTCAGTGACCTATTTTTTTTTATCTGCGACTTTGGAATAGCCTGTAATGTGAAGGGCAACATTCTTAACATTAGAAGAAAAATTCATGTTAGCTCACCTTTTATAATAGCCCTGCTACATACTAGGATCAATGTAGAAGAACAAAAATAATAATCAGCATAAAATTTTATTGTTTTATATGTATGTGGTTCACATTGTGGTTTTTTTTTTGAGTAATCATAAAAGCACATAATGGAGTCAACATAACATGTTCAACATTAATTGGACGCTGACTCTGTGCAGGACACTCTGAACCAGGAGATACACAGAAAAAGCAAATGAAGATTTTGATCTTGAGGAGTCCTTTCTTGGAGAGTGCAGATTATCACAATGAAATAAGCTAAATGTTTGTCACCAAGAACGGAGCCTGCCTATCCACTTCTGATGCTATAGTGGTGCTGTGGAGGTTAATAACAAGAGTAAAAACATGCGAGGTACTGAGGAAAGGCTGGATGTTGCATTTGGGCTTGATTTTAAAGGATGATAGATATTGATCCAGGAGAGAAAGATTGGCAAAAGCAGGATAAATGGAAAAGCTTAGACCTTGGTGTCAGGGGAAGGTGTAGACATAATGTTAAAAGGTAGTTTGAGGACATGTAGGAATTGTCCTTTAGAGCTCTACTGTTTCTTATATGGTATACCCTAACGTGTAAGGAACTATGGAGGGTTCCTTTTATACAGCATCCTGTTTTTGAGGCTCATCCACATTGTTGTACACATTTTTTTAATGTGTCCTTTTTATTTTGAATAGTATTCCATTGTATAAATACAATATTACTTGTTTATCCAGTCATCAGTTTATAAACATTTGGTTTCTTCTGGTTTTAGAATAAGGCTATTATGAATATTTGCTTACAGGTATTTGTGTAAACATGTGTTTTCATTTATCTTGGGAAATGTCTAGAATTAGGAAGGATAGATTGTATGGTAAGTATATGGTTAACTTTATTAAAACAAAACTATCAAACTGTTTTTCAAGATGACTGACCCCCTTTGCAATCTCCCAGAAAAGAATTCAATTTTTAGTTGTTTTATATCTTTGCCAACACTTGGTATTGTGAATCTTTCCAATATTTGTAATTCAACTGTAATGACGTTTTATTATGCATACTTTAGTCATCCTGGAGAGACATAAAGGGATATGGAGAGAACATGGCAGATCAAAATTTGTTGAGAGGTCCTGAAACATCAAAATGTAGCTAAACCAAAGGCTGGGTCGCAGTTAACTGCCTGACCCCAAGATTACTTAGATGGGTGGTCACAGGAGAAAGATCAGATTCTTAATAGGCTATGATGACTTACTGCATAATTTCTGAACTTTCCATGTCTGCTTTGACTTCGTATGCACTCAGGGACTGGATTTGTAGTTCTCAAACTTTAACAAGAAAACACTGTTAAAGAACAGCTGTTAAAGAACAGCTCTCTGGGCTTCCTCTCTCCCAGTGACTAGTCTTTTTCTTATGGGATATTGCCTCTGCTTCACAGGTCTAGCCTTTATGACAAAAGCTTTAAATTCTTAACTTAGACTCTCTTCAGGGAGAAGGGTACTGGGTGTGGGACTGACCCAACACAACCCTCACAGTACTTTTAAAGACCTCTGACTTTCTCAGCCATGCTCGCCCTCCTTATTGACAGGGGCTTTCTCCCTCTCTACGGTTAAGTTTACATTTCAATTCACATAAAATGTCTTGTCTTCTACTTAAATATCACTTATCACTTCATAACATCTTACATTTATAAAGTTTCCCCCACACTGATGTTTGTTTGTAACCCAAAGAGGACTGCTAGTCTCCCATCATAATCTGGATATAGCTCAGTGCAATGGCGTGATCTCGGCTCACTGCAACCTCTGCCTACTAGGTTCAAGTGACTCTCCTGCCTCAGCCTCCCAAGTAGCTGGGATTATAGGCACCCACCACTACATACAGCTAATTTTTTTTGTATTTTTATTAGAGATGAGGTTTCACCATGTTGGCCAGGCTGATCGCAAACTCCTGATCTCAGGTGATCCACTCGCCTAGGCCTCCCAAAATGCTGGGATTACAGGCGTGAGCCACTGTGCTCATCTGCATGTTACTGTTTACTCTTCATCCTTTCTCACTTCTCTTTTCCAACAACAGGAATTCAGATTGTTGTCTAAACCCAAGGAAAACTAATCCTCAGAAATCTAGAGTTAGGTTAGTTGATTAAAATAAATTTCAAGATTAATGTAGTCCAGAACAGCAACTACTGCTCTTCTCTTCCAACATGAGGATCCCCACTATTATACATCTGTGATATTTGTTATGGAACACTGTAGTGTTCTTCAGTAAAGTCTCCAAACCATAGATAAACATTTCCAAGTACCTAGGCTGAGTTCCCTGACAAGCATTCATGCAAGTAAATATGTCAATCTTACTTTCAATGCTGTAAAAGACTATGGGAAGACCCACTAATGGTAGGGTATTACCTTCTGATCACCACACAATTTACAGTTATCTAGAAAGGCAGAGCACTGGACTCTTCCATTAAGTTGTCAATCAGAACTTATGAAGACCTACACAGTGTGTATTACAAGTCTGAATATTAAAAAGTATGAAGATAACAGGATTGGGAGAATACTAGTTATTCTTTTTCTCTAAAAAGGAAGAACATTCAAGAAATTGTCTTTGCTTCTGAAGTCCTGGGTATGGCAAGCTACTACAGGCTCTTTATTTTATAGTCATACATTCAGAAAAAGAGATATAGCTTGCTATTGTATATTTCAACAGCACTATAGATTTTATAGAGCACTTGTCTGTATACTACCTCCTTAATCAATTATATCCTCTGAAAAATATTGGCACATCTCAGAGTCAGAAATTCTAAAAGTATTTCTGATAAGACTATTGATGGGCTTTCAGAATTATAAATCATATTTATAATTTTTATACCATTGCAAAAACATTTTGAATGTTTTTAGTAAATATTTGTATGTTTCCACTTTGAAAAGAGCTAGAATATATAAGTATTACTCTTAACTACTGACTTTGGAACAAAAATAAGCTAATGCAGCAATAGGTTTTAGTTAGCATAATAAAGCATTTCTATCCTTCATTATTTATAATTTTATTGGGAAATATGTGCTAATGCAAACAATTTTCATACATGAATAAAACATAAGGTGGAGTAGTAATTAATATAAAAGGATTCAACAGCACATAAAGGTGGTTAATATATCTACCTCTTCATATATCAACGCCACTTACATTTCGTTGGAAGACACTAAAGATCGAAAATCAAGTATGCTAATTAATTAGTTTCATTCTCAGTTAACTTGAAGGTTGCATATAAAAAGAAAATCAGGTTGACTGTGAGCAAGGAGAATGAATAGTTCAGATAAAAAGATCAAGAAGAGAAGGTATACAGGAAGAAAAGGGAAAGAATGTCAGCATGCTTAGCAGAATAAAACGTCTCCTTTAATGACTCAAATTGGAACAATTTCCCCTTATCCTGTCACTGAACACAGGGAAAGTTAGAGGGCAGAATCTATTATATACATATCAAGGCTGCAGGATCTGCGTATAAACTTTCATAGAAAAAAGTGAATACCTAGTAAGACAGTGAAGAAAAGAAAAGTTAGAAGGACATTGAAGCTAATGTTCCGGATGGCATTGTTATCTATTTGAACAGGCATTTTAGTGAGATTTTTTTGGGGGATATATAGAGATAGGGCTTATCAGGTTTTTCAAGAAAGAAGGATACACATATTGTCACAAAAGGACCAGAGATCCTATGGGAAGGACAAAAATACAGCAAGTAGAACTGGGAATTACTACATCTGAAACTGGATCCAGAGCTCCCTGCTGGGCCTCAGCACAGGAGTCCGGGAATCATCACACTCATGGTTTATCTTTGAAGAGGTTTAGCTCATTCTGTCGGTGTTTACGTCTATGCGTCTACTCTTCCCTGTGCCAAGTGGTTTCTTTTCCCTGTAAGTCTACATGTTTTCTCTAGTTCACGGCTTCAGTAGTTGCCTCTCAGTTTAGCTTATTTATAAACGACCATGGCCTGTACTCTGTATCTGTGGGAAGCAGTTCTTCACCTGTCTCTCACAAACTGTCCGATTATCTTTATACTTGCTAACCTCTCCTCAATCAGCTCATACAACCTGGGGCCCAAGCAGCTATGACGCAGGCAAAGGTTGAGGTCACCCGGCTGGGCTGGCCTGCCTCTCAGGAAAGGGCTTTGGGGGGGACAGTTTTCGTTAGAAAGAGATATTGGCATGACACATTTTATGACGAATGGATCAAGAAAAACAGTCATCTCTCTCCCTCTTTCTCTTTCTTTCTCTCTTTCATTCTTTTTTTCTT
>PVKP010031068.1:0-17849 GCA_004027715.1 Plecturocebus donacophilus
GTTTCAAAAAATAAAGAGATATGGCCAGGTGTGGTGGCTAACACCTGTAATCCCAGCACTTTGGGAGGCCGAGGCAGGCAGATCACGAGGTCAGGAGATCGAGACTATCTGGCTAACATGGTGAAACCCCTTCCCTACTAAAAATCCAAAAAATTAGCTGGGTGTGGTGGTCTGTGCCTGTAGTCCCAGCTACTTGGGGAGGCTGAGGCAGGAGAATCGCTTGAACCCAGGAGGAAGAGGTTGTAGTGAGCCAAGATCGAGCCACTGCACTTCAGCCTGGGCAACAGAGAGCTACCTATCTCAGAGAGAGATCTATCTCAATAGTTAGATAGGCAGGGAGGCAGGCAGATTGGAAGGTAGGTAGATAGACAGCTAGATAGCTAGATACATAGATAGACAGATAGATAGATAGATAGATAGATAGATAGATAGATAGATAGATAGATAGATAGATAGATAGATAGATAGATAGATGAAAGATAGATAGATAGATAGATAGATAGATAGATAGATAGATAGATAGATAGATAGACAGACAGACAGACAGACAGACAGACAGAAAGACAGGCAGGCAGGCAGGCAGATACAAATTACCATCACAGATCTTTGTACCATCACAGTCTTCCAAGGACCACTTACATCAACCCAGCAAGGGCTGTGTGCATGACCCTGTCCCAGAATTAATCACCATCCACTGAGTGACTGTTGGTACTAGTGAGAATCAGAATGTTTTCATTAACATAAAAGTCTGAAAAGTACAAGAACTTTTAGGCTTTTCCAGAAGCCTCTTCTGGGACTCAATCAGGTTTAATTTTCCTGATTATGGAAAAAAAGAGGCTAAGTTAAATTCCAAATTGTTTAGACCTGACAGTTTCAATGATGATCAGTACACATACACACAGGGGTAAGATGGTGTTTGCTAAACTCCAACATTAGTCTGAGTCTCCTGAACTAACGGGAAAAGGCCAGGTGCAGTGTCTCACATCTGTTCATCCCAGCACTTTGGGAGGCTGAAACGGGAGGATCCTCTGAGGTCAAGAGTTTGAGACCAGCCTAGTCAGCATAGCAAAACCCGATTTTTACTAAAAATACAAAAATTAGCTGGTGCAGTGGCATACCCCTATGGTCCCAGCTACTACGGAGGCTGAGGCAGGAGGACTGCTTGAACCCGGGAGGTGGAGGTGCAGAGAGCCGAGATCATCCGCTGCACTCCAACCTGGGCAACAGAGACAGACTCCATCTCAAAAAATAATAATAATAGGAAGATACATTTAAGGCCAAGAATGAAAAAAGAGTGAAACTAAACTTACATCACTTGCGCATTCATTCAGCAAATAAAGAATCAGTGCCTACTATGAATTAAACAAACTACAACAATCAATTCATTCCCTCTAAACCATATATCTACCTTTTCCTCTTCAACTGTGAAAGCTTCTTTGACCCATATAAGTTTCACTGAAATACAATTTTAAATTTCCTTAAGATTATTAGGGTGGGTTTTGGTTTTTGTTGTTCTTAATAGGGATCCTGTAAATATTTAAAAATATTAATTCATAATCAGCTAATGAAAAATATTTTTCAACTCTATTTTTAAAAACTTCACAATAAACAGCATCTTTCAAAACATTTGCAGCTAACATCATACTTAATGGGTAATGGGTGAAGACTGAATGCACTCTTTTTTTTTTTTTTTTTTTTTGGGTTGGAGTCTCCCTCTGTCGCTCAGGCTGGAGTGCAGTGGAACGATCTCAGCTCACTGCAACCTCTACCTCCCAGGTTCAAGCGATTCTCCTGCCTCAGCCTCCCGAGTAGCTGGGATTACAGGCACCCGCCACTTCGCTCAGCTAATTTTTTGTATTTTCAGTAGAGATGGGGTTTCACCATGTTGGCCAAGCTGGTCTCTAACTCCTGACCTCATGATCCACCCACCTCAGCCTCCCAAAGTGCAGGGATTACATTCAGGATCCCGAATGAACACATTCAGGTATGAGCCACTGCACCTGGCCTGAATGTGTTCTGTTAAGACCAGGAACAAGCCAACGTTGTCTTTGAGGTCCCAACCAACGTGATAAGGCAGGAAAAAGAGGTTAACTAGCCTAGCCAGGAATCAAACATGGGGCTCTGAGACTCCAAAGAACATGCTGTGAGACAGGAGCTCCCTGGAGAGATGCAACTCTGAGGCGAAAAGACTTTACTCACTTCTGATGCACTCAGCTGCAGGAGGGTAACAAACATGTAAATGAACACATTCAGTTGGAGCTTAAACCACTGGACCCGGCCGGGCGTGGTGGCTCACACCTGTAATCCCAGTATTTTGGGAGGCCGAGGCAGGCAGATCATCGAAGGTCAGGAGTTCGAGACCAGCCTAGCCAACATGGTGAAACCCCATCTCTACTCAAAATACAAAAATTAGCCAGGTGTGGTGGTGTGTGCCTGTAATCTCAGCTATTCAGGAGGCTAAGGCAGGAAAATCACTTGAACCTAGGGGTGGGAGGTTGTAGTGAGCTGAGATCATGCCACTGCACTCCAGCCTGGGTGACAGAGAGAGACTCCATCAAGAAAGGAAAGGAGAAAGGAGAGGAAAAGAAAAGAAAAGAAAAGCCAAGAGAAAGGAGCTGGCCCAGGAGCCAATGGCAGAAGTTACTTCAAGGACGGCACAAGAGTCTTCTAGGAAACAGACAGAGCAGCTCTAAAGAAGACGTTGCATGTGAAATATTTCTTGGGCAAACTTTTTTTTCTGAGCATAATTCATACCTGGCACAGCTTCCTTTCTTACCTAAGAAGCTAAACCTTTCTACTCTTAGTTTTATCTTTAAACCTGAGAAACCTGCTGTGCTTCTACTCTAAATTTCAGAGCCAAACTGCTATATCAACTACAAGATTAGGGAATTTCATAAACTAAAACAAATATTGGAGACTGCAAATAAAGTTGCTCAGAAGCAAAATAAGACTATGTCTTATCGGCCAGCTGCGGTGGCTCATGCCTGTAATCCCAGCACTTTGGGAGGCCGAGGCGGGTGGATCACGAAGTCAGGAGTTCAAGACCATCCTGCCCAAGATGGTGAAACCCTATCTCTACTAAAAATACAAACATTAGCCAGGCGCTGTGGCAGATGCCTGTAATCCCAGCTACTCAGGAAGCTGAGTCAGGAGAATCACTTGACCCAGGAAGCAGAGGTTGCAGTGAGCCAAGATCATGCCACTGCACTCTAGCCTGGGCGACAGAGCAAGACTCCGTCTCAAAATAAATTTAAAAAAAAGACTATATCTTATCTTTTCAACAGTTGCTTTGGGGAGAGAAGCCAGCTCCCTTTAGGAATTAATGTAATCTAAAACTTAACCGTGCTCCTGAGAGATCACACAAGTAGCCCAATGGTAACCACACCAAAGTTGTCTCTTTGGGCCACATGTAAGTTGGGGATAGGCAGGACTGTAGAGGGCCTGGGGCCATCATTGCTGCAGTGATACATACGCTCTCAAAATGGAATCCAGGTGTACTAGCCTTCTCCCAATGGCCAGGAAGGCAATGAGAAGCCCTAGGAACAAATCTAGACCAGTTTGAATTTAACCAGATGTGTTGAAGATACAATCTAACAGATACACAGGTAAGAGCACCAACAAGGACAACAGAAAGGAAACATAAATGAGCTGTGGTCCTAGAATTAATACATAGCTGTTTTCAAGTAAAGACAGAAAATACTATGGGAAATGATTCTTTTACATACCCTAAATTCCTTTGGTCTACATATAACACAAATGTTCAGAAGAATAAAAAACAGGCCAGGTGCCGTGGCTCACGCCTGTAATCCCAGCACTTTGGGAGGCCAAGGCGGGTGATCAACTGAGGCCAGGAGTTCGAGACTAGCCTGGGCAACATGGCAAAAACTGTCTCTACTAAAAATCCAAAAATTAGCTGGTCGTGGTGGTGGGCACCCATAATCCCAGCTACTTGGGAGACTAAGGCAGGAGAACTGCTTGAACCCGGGAGGTGGAGGTTGCAGTGAGCCAAGATCATGCCATTGCACACCAGCCTGGGTGACAGAGCTAGACTCTGTCTCAAAAAAGAAAAAAAAAAAAAAACTCCCTGCAGACTATAGAGGGTTGGAGTGCAGCAGAGATGAAGAACACAAACCCAGCTCATCCTTCAACAATTCCCACTGCATTCTTTTGGCAGATGCTTTAATTCACCATTTGATGATGCTTGTGTGGACAGGGATTTAGTGATTAATGCCATGCATGACACAGATTGCTATCAGCATCTTCACGCTTCAAATGTAAGCCCACCGAATGCTGCATTCCATGAACCACACTGTGAGTGGCAAGTGGGGAAAGGATCACAATGGAAGCTTTCCAGACTTTCATTCCTGTTCACAGACAAGCAGGCAGGTTCGCACAGGCTGAAGACATGTGTATGCACCCAGAGAAAACACACAGGAACATTGGGGAAAACATTTTGGCAAATGGCTTAGCTTGTTCAACTAAACGTAATTTTCTTTCTCACAGTAGCATAGCCTCTGCACTAAGTCGAATCCTTTTTTCCCTCACAAATCTTCCACTGTAGAGTCTACAAAGTATATGCCATGCTTTGAAAGGTTCTGCTGCTATGCCAAAGCAGCACATACAGCAACTGTAAATCTCTTGCCTTTTGAAGCCCCCAGTCTCACCCGATATGTATCTTCAAAATATGAACTAAAATAGCTTTCATAGATACCTCAAATTAAATAGACAATGTGCTTTTTGTTCCCAAGAATTTTCCTTACTTTTGATTCTACCCAAAAGTAAGAAAAGCAAATAAGATAACTGAAAACAATAACATTATGTTTTCATCTTTAAGCCCATCACATGGAAATATCTCCTAATATACTTAGTTCCTTTCATTTAAATATAAGTTCTGCACTTTGTTTAGTCTCAAAAGGCCAGAGACACACACTCTGTGCCCAGGCTGAAATGCAATGGTGCAAATCTCAGCTCACCGCACCATCGACCTCCCCAGGCTCAGGTGATCCTTCCTCCTCAGCCTCCCAAGTAGCTGGGACTATAAGTGTATGCCACCATGCTCAGCTAATTTTTTTCTATTTTTTGGAGAGATGGGGTTAGCCATGTTACCCAGGCTGGTCTCAAACTCCTGGGCTCAAGTGATCTGCCCACCTTGGCCTCCCACAGTGCTGGGATTATAGGCATGAGCCACCACTCCCAGCCTCATCTCTTCATTTTTAAAACAAAAATTCTTGCAGTTTTGAGACAGCTACTAAAAGATATTCCAGATAAATTATAAAATAATAGCAAAAATTATTTAAAGTATCAGCAACAGTGTCTGAGTAATTTAGAAAGACTCACCTGGATTTGTATTGATTCATTCTACTATATGCATAACATATACAGAGAAGCACATATGTATTTAGTCTTTTAAAAACAAAGAAATTGACAAGAAGTTAATAGGTGTTACACCCTTTTTTTTTTTTTTGAGACTCACTTTGTTGCTAGGCTGGAGTGCAATGGTGCAATCTCGGCTCACTGCAACCTCCACCTCCTAAGTTCAAGTGATTCTCGGGCCTCAGCCTCCCAAGTAGCTGAGATTACAGGCATGCACCACCACACCCAGCTAAGTTTTGTATTTTTAGTAGAGGTGGGGTTTCACCATGTTGGCCAGGATGGTCTTGATCTCCTGATCTCATGATCCACCCACCTCGGCCTCCCAAAGTGCTGGGATTACAGGTGTGAGCCACTGTGCCTGGCCAATAGGTGTTACACCTTTTTAAGCAGCTAATTTAACACTGAAAAGTATTTATGACCACATGTTCACACTGAAATTTTCAGCTTACTGTCAAAGGGTTAAATACATCAGAAGGTATCTTGTGATACCCATTGCAAAGAATTTCATAAAAAGTCTTAGCCACATACAACAAAGAGAACAGCAGTCAAGGAGGGCAAAGAGCCTCACATGAACCACGAATGCATTCTCAAGTTATGAAGTCTTTCGGCACCATTACTATGCCAGAGGAATCCTTACCTTTTATTTCCCTAAGTCTTCTAACGAGAGACAGCTGAGATCCTGAAGTAAACACAGGAAGATCACTAAAGTGAAAGATTTCATCTCATTGTCTGGAAGGCTATGGAACCTCCCTGGTTGAGCTCAGGTCCACACTTAACCAAAAAAATTCTACAGTGAAAAGCAGAATCTAAAATATAATTCCATTATTATAGGACAGCAGCTTTCCTCCAGAATTTACCGGTTAGTATTACTCCACAGAAGCAAGACTGGGAAAGCAGCTGATGTTCTTCCACAACCACATGAGGGATCCAATCAAACCATGGATTGGCCAGCATTCCCCATAGAAAGGAATCCCTAAGCATAGCAGTGGGGTGAACAATATCAGGAGGCTTGCGGTTTGGACGCAGGATAAAAGCAGAGAGCAACAGCTTGTTCCTCCTGACAACCAGACCGGGGCAAATCCCTGGCTATTGCTCCTTTTCCACCTTAATCTCTTCCGGAGATCATAGTAACAAATGTGAGCAGCTATCGCAAGACTGTTAAAATCAACTTCTTACCAACTGAAGGCAGTTCGTTCGGTTCGGTTTTGTTGTTTTGTTTTGTTTTTGAGACGGAGTCTTGCTCCATCGCCAGGCTGGAGTGCAGTGGCACAATCTCGGCTCACTGCAACCTCCGCCTCCCAGGTTCAAGCGATTCTTCCACCTCAGCCTCCCGAGTAGCTGGGACTACAGGCGTGGGCCACCATGCCCAGCTAATTTTTCATGGAGACGGGGTTTCACCATGTTGGCCAGGATAGTCTCGATCTGTTGACCTTGTGATCTGGCCGCCTTGGCCTCCCAAAGTGCTGGGATTACAGGCGTGAGCCACCGCGCCTGGCCAGCAGTTCGGTTTTAACAACCTATGTCATTTCCTCATTTTCTAGGAAAAAGGCAGTAAGACTGATCACAACTTGGCTGTGAAGTTCTCTTTCCAAGTTGTTCAACTCTCCAACTGCACCTGGCCTGCTTCATCCCATATTCGAAACTGCCTCCCTCTCCTCCCTCCCCAAACTCCATAATTTCAGAAAGTTATCATCAGGTAACATAAAAATCATGTCAAGCCCACTTGCTTCACGAATGATAACTATGAAACTTGCAAAAAACAAAGGCACAGTGGCTCATGCCTGTAATTCCAGCACTCTGGGAAGCCAAGGTGGGAGAATGGCTTGAGCCCAGGGTTCAAGATCTGCGTGGGCAACATGGTGAGACCGCATCTCTATAAAACATACAAAAATTAGTGAGGCATAGTGGTGCATGCCTGTGGTCCCAGTTAATCGGGAGACTGAGGTGGGAGGATGGCTTGTGCCTGGGAGGCGGAGGTTGCCATGAGCGGTGATTGCATCACTGCACTCCACCTGGACAACAGACTAAGACCTTGTCTCAGAACAAACAAACAACACACACACACGCACACACACACACAAAGTCCATAGGTTTTATATATATATATACATATATATATTTGGTTCCTGAGTATAGTGAAAGATGGAAAGTTTACCAATTTATTTTATGAACCCTAATGCAGTGAGACAAGAAAACAAATGAGGAACAAATATTGTTCCTACTTTTACAGATGATATGACATCTGCTTAGAAAGTCAAAGATAGTTGAAAATTCTAGAATTATTAAGTTAAGAAAGTGTGGGAAGTAGAAAAGTTCCTTTTTAAATTTTCTTTTCTTGTTAAAGAATAAGTGTGCTAATAACTTTGTTAAGCCCCATCCTATGTAGCTGTTAAACATGCCATGCTTACAGGCACATAGTACATTCTATGTCCTTGTACTTAACCAAAATATCTGTGATAGATGTGCTCACAGGCATGTCCCAGCTCTCCACTGCTTTTACCTGTTTAGAAAAGTTTTAAATTGGCCAGGCACGGTGGCTCATGCCTGTAATCCCAGCACTCTGGGAGGCCGAGGCGGGTGGATCACAAGGTCAGGAGATACAGACCATCCTGGCTAACACAGTGAAACCCTGTCTCTACTAAAAATACAGAAATTTAGCCAGGCATGGTGGCATAGTCCCAGCTACTTGGGAGGCTGAGGCAGGAGAATCACTTGAACCCGGGAGGCAGAGATTGCAGTGAGGCGAGATGGTGCCACTGCACTCCAGCCTGGGTGACACAGTGAGACTCCGTCTCAAAAAATAATTATAATAATAATAATTGAGGGGAAAATCCTGGGCTGGGCACAGTGACTCACATTTGTACTCCCAAAACTTTGCGAGGCCAAAATGGAAGGAATCCTTGAGCTTAGGAGTTTGAGACCAGCCTGAGAACAAAGTGAGACCTCATCTTTACAAAAAAAAAAAATCAAAAAATTAGCCAGGTGTGGTGGCACACACCTGTAGTTCAGCTCCTGCTGATGCAGGAGAATCACTTGAGCCCGGGAAGTCAGAGCTGCAGTGAGCCATGCTTGTGCCACTGCACTCCAGATTGTTTGAGCCAGACCCTGTCTCAAGGAAGAAAAATGGATCCTCTATCCCCAGCAAATATTACTAAATAAGAAGAAATTCATAATAAAATGGATCCTCTATCCCCAGCAAATATTACTAAATAAGAAGAAATTCATAATAATGTGTAATCTCTCTTTTTTTTTTTGAGACAAAGTCTCAAAACTCCTGCCATTGTTGCTCAGGCTGGAGTGCAATGGCACAACCTTGGCTCATTGCAACCTCTACCTCCTGGGTTCAAGCAATTCTCCTGCCTCAGCCTCCCAAGTGGCTGGGACTACAGGTGTATACCACCACGCCCAGCTAATTTTTTTATTTTTAGTAGAGACGAGGTTTCACCATGTTGGCCAGGATGGTCTCGATCTCTTGATCGCGTGATTTGCCCATCTCGGCCTCCCAAAATGCTGGGATTACAGGCATGAGCCACCACACCTGGCCAATATCTATGCTTTTTAAGCTATAAAAAATTTACTAAAGGGGACAAAGACCTAGGAAATTCTGAGACAGTCTATGTTGCTTGACAGGAAGATTCAAATCAATGAGAACAATTCTCCTTAAATTACTATACATTTGGTGCAATCCCAAATAGATATAATTTTTTTTGAGATGGAGTCTCACTCTGTTTCCCAGGCTGGAGTGCAGTGGCGCAATCTTGGCTCACTGCAGCCTCCGTCTCCCAGGTTCAAATGATTCTCATGCCTCAGCCTCCCGAGCAGCTGAGATTACAGGTGCACACCACCACGCCTGGCTAATTTCTGTATTTTTAGACAGGGTTTCACCATGTTGGCCAGGCTGGTCTCAAATTCCTGACCTCAGGTGATTGCCTGCCTCAGCCTCCCAAAGTGCTGGGATTACAGGCATAAGCCACTGCACCTGGCCCCATATGGATTTTAAAACAGCATGACAGGCAGATTCTAAAGTTCATCTGGAAGAATAACCTTGTGAACAATACTCAGGAAAGAATAGACTGAGGAAAAAAGAGAGTAACAAGGAGGTATTTGCCTCATCAGATAGCAAAATCGTTTATACAATCAGTCATTTTAATATTTAATAGTTTGGGTCAGGTGTGGTGGCTCACGCCTATAATCCCAGCACTTTGAGAGGCCCAAGCAGGAAGATTACCTGAGGTCAGGAGTTCGAGACCAGCCTGGCCAACATGGTGAAAACCCATCTTTACTAAAAATAGAAAAAATTACCTGGGCGTGGTGGCACATGCCTATAATCCCAGCTACTCAGGAGGCTGAGACAGGAGAATTGTTTGAACCCAGGAGATGGAGGTTGCAGTGAGCCGAGATCTCTCCACGACACTCCAGCCTGGGAGACAGAGTGAGACTCCATCTCAAAAAAAAAAAAAAAGTAAAACAAAAATACGTAATAGTTGCTACTGAGCAGAAATATTCAAAGTCCAAAAATAGATACAAATTATATGGACATGCAGAATATGATAAAGATGGTATTTCTTTTTTTTTTTTTTTCTTTTTCAAGACGGAGTATTGCTCTTGTATCCCAGGCTGGAGTGCAGTGGTGCAATCTCGGCTCACTGCAACCTCCACCTCCCAGGTTCAAGCAATTTTCCTCCCTCAGCCTCCCAAGTAGCTGGGACTACAGGCGCGTGCCACCACACCCGGCTAATGTTTTGTATTTTTAGCAGAGATGGGGTTTCACCATGTTGGCCAGGCTGGTCTTGAACTCCTGACCTTGTGACCTGCCCACCTCGGCCTCCCAAAGTGCTGGGATTACAGGCGTGAGCCACTGTGCACAGCAAAAGGTGGCATTTCAAGTAGGTAAAGGAGTGCACTATGACAAATGGACAGTTTTTCTCTTCCCAAGCAGTTGCTCCATTACACGTTCTCACCATGTGTAAAATCAGCAGTAGCCCCATCTCCCCTAACCACATACAAAAGCCAAAAGGTATGTGCGCTTATTCTAGCTTTTCACCAAGTCCCTAGCCAAAGGTGAGCCCCACTCCAAGCAAACCAGAAGCCTCGCCGTATGTTTTAACTTTCAAGTTCTCGTGGGAGAGGTGAGCACCAGCTCCACACTTCCAGATACTGGCACCAGGGCCAAGGGGCCACCCAGCCTATCATGAGTCATGGATGAGTCAGTCCCTCAACGCCTTCCAGCCCTGACTGGGATGCATGTACCTCGAGCATGCAGCCTTTTTGTTACGAAAACACTTCCAGCCCTCTGCCAGTGTTCTATAGTTGTCTATCCCCTTCAAAACATCATGATAAACCACAGTGAGTTTTGCAAAGAAAATGAACTGCTCAGCATTAAACAGTCTACCCCCATCAGGAGAGAATAAAAAGTGAGAAACTCAATTCTCTTTGCAAAAAGATAATTATTAATGGAAACCTTGGGAAGAACTTGGGGGAAGCATTCAGAAAGAACGCCAAGAACATCTGTATCTGCTGAGGAATCAACATAGATTTTGATCATTTGAAATTCTGAACAGATCCCCAAGGGGAATACGTTTAGCACTTTATGGTGTGACAGCTTACTCAGGTCTTAAATATTCCTCTCATTAGAAGTTCTTTTTTTTTTCATCTAATACCTAGCCACAGCTATGCAGCAATTGAAGAAGACAAAGCTGAATGCCTGGATTTAAGCTGTTTATGTTTCCATATAGAAATGCAGCCTGTCATTATCAGAGCTCTGGCTGGGTTGCAAAGTACCTCTGAGCAAGAAAGAACCATTAAAGAAGCCTATTCTATTTGTGAGGTGTAAAACAGTGGATTTTCCGGGTTCGAGACCCCACACCTGCTCAAGGAGGCTTGTGTCCCACTGCTCAGTAGCAAAGTCTCCCAGCGCCTTTCCAAAGCATCCAAATGTTTTCCTTCCCTTCTTTCTTTTCTTTGTTAAGGGGAGTAGGGGAATAAAAGATGCTCACATGTGTTTATGTATGAGTATTAAAAACTGATTTTTTAACATAATTGGTAAAATTGGCAAGTACTACCCAAAACTCAGTGGTCAGACCCAAGAATTTTCAGGGAAATTAACTTCAACTTTGATGAAAAACATATTACGATGTATATGAACACACACTAAATAAAAATAACCTTCTCTTTGCTGGCAGCACTTTAGGAGGCTGAAGTAGGCAGATCACTTGATGTCAGGGGTTCAAAACCAGGCTGGCCAACATGGTGAAACCCAAGCTCTACTAAAAAATAAAAAATTAGCCAGGCATGGTGCCTGTAATGCCAGCAACTCAGGAGACTGAAACAGAAGAATCACTTGAACCCAGGAGGTGGAGGTTGCAATGAGCCCAGATCGCGCCACTGCACTCCAGCCTCGCTGACAAGGCCAGACTCCGTCTCTAAAAATAAAATAAAAAGCCTGTAATCTCATCACTTTAAAAGGCCAAGGAAGGTGGATCACGAGGTCAAGAGATCGAGACCATCCTGGCCAACATGGTGAAATCCCATCTCTACTAAAAAAAAAAATACAAAAATTAGCTGGGTGTGGTGGTGTGTGCCTGTAGTCCCAGTGACTCGGGGGCTGAGGCAGAAAAATTGCTTGAACCCAGGAGGCAGAGGTTGCAGTGAGCCAGGATCGTGCCACTGCACTCCAGCCTGCTGACAGAGCAAGAGTCAAAAAAAATAAAAATAAAAATAAAAATAACCTGCTCTTTAAATAAATTCAAATAAAACCAGGTTCTATGGAATGCTAAATAATTAAAATGACATTTAACAAATTACAAACTGAGTGTCTGTTTTCTGGATTTTTCCCTTCTGGATCTGTCACTTCATCTGTAGGAGTGCTGACAGGGACAAGTGCCAACACTCAACCACCTGTAAATACAAGCTGTGATCCTGATTTCAAATCATTTGCATTCCCCACCCTGTTACTGCAGGACACAAAAGGGAGGAGAAAGTCAGGGACATTTGCTCAGTAAAATGAAATCCTTTCTTGGCTCTCCTATGGTTTCATTTACTTTTTATAGCTTGGCTTTCAAACATAATAATTGCTTTCTTTTTTCTTTTTTTAAAGACATGGATTTATACCACATTTGAGTGTCCCTATATATAGATTTCAGTCTACAACAATAACAAATTCACAAGATCCCACCCCTGAAGACCTAAATATAGCAGCAATTTAGGAAGAGGATCTTTTTCTCCTACAAAGAAAAAATATTAAAGAAGGCAGAGATAACTTACCCATCTGCCACCAAATGGCAATTCCTAAACCCAGCTTTTATGACACTCTCAGGGAAAAAAAAAAAAAAATGCACAACTTCTTCCAGGAAATTTGTTGTCTGAAAATCCTCTGAATTTTTAAAAATGATGTTGTTTTATTTCTGTGAATGCTTATAATCTCTGGTTCATCCATTAGTAATTAAATCTTACGGTAAGAAAGGTAGTTATTCCAGCCACTTTCAATTCTCATAAAGCAGATATAGAATTCATTTTTGTTCTTCAATTACCTGTTTCTTACTGAAGAAATGTGGTCGTAAGTACTTTTCCCAGAATCATAAAAGCTGTAGAGACCCGCAAGACGAAGTCGAAAGAACAATGCTTTGGAGTCAGATGAGGTCAAAATCCAGCTCAGCTGCTTAATCCCTCACCCTCTCTAAGCCTGTGTCCTCTGCAGATTGGGAGGGAATCTGTCCAGGAGAGCCACACGCAGAGTATTAAATGAGATGTTAATAAAGTGTCTGGTACAGCCTCTGATCAACAGGTTCCTACAATGTCAAGAAGATGATGATGTTGCTGATGATGAAATACGGTCTTGGAAATACTTTCTCCAATCCCTTCATTTTGCAGGCAAAGAAGAGAGAGGACTGGAGAAATTAAGTAATGTACAAACCAACCACCTGCAGCTCCACAAGTGGCTTACAGAGCGCACAGTTTAAGTTTCAGTTAGGACTTCTACATACGATGAACAAAAGCACAAAAATACTCAAGTTCACAAGGGGCTCCGCCTCCAAGGAAGGTTGGCTAAATCTCATTATTGCTGACCTTTCCCCGCAAGAGAAGAGCTCCAGAGGTTAATGGGTAAAATCTGCCTTTATCTAACTGCAAATAACTCATCATTGCTGGGTTACTTGCAGCTGGTTCCAGGCCAGGACACTTACCCAACCCATCAGGGCTGCAAAACCAAGAACAAACACACAGACACGGCACAATTCAGTTGGGCAGTCGATCCCATTCCCATTCACAGAACGCATAAACTTAGAAGCGGCAGAAAAGGACCAGGGCTCAAAATGGAAAGACAAACTCTGTTACTAAACTGCAAAGTTTAATAAGAATGCTTTTTGCCCCAAATGACAAAGGTCTCTCCCACTGACCCATCAGCAACCACTCTCACGGCAGTTTTGTCTGTCTAGACTTAACTTCATGCTGAGACTTGGCTTAAAGGGATCCAGGTGCCAGGTATCTGCAGCTTCTAGAGCAGAGATTCCCGCCTGGCTCAGATTTCCTTCGAAGTCAATTTCCTGAAGTGGCTGTAAGTAAATCCAAGTCAAATTCAGATATCTTGAACAAAGAGGAAAGGATTGCAGATTTCAAAATGAAATAAATTCATTTGCCAAGAAAAAAAAAATGAAATAAATTCATTTGCCAAAAAAGAAAAAAAAAAAAAAAAGCAGAACAAATAATGGGTCCCTCCTTCTCTCTCAGTGCCCTAGTTTAAAAAAAAAACTCTTCTACAAAAACAGAAGCTGGAAAGGAGAAACCTAAGATGGTTACAAAAAGGAATTCACTTTATCCACGTCCATGGCTGCCAAGCCTGGCACTCTGACACAAGCAAGCCCTTGAAATGCTTTACTAAGAAACCATCATTAGCCCTCATACCCACTAACTCGAACCTGTGTTTAAATAGCAACCATACTGTAACTTCAGTAAGCTTTAACTTCTCATAACTCAAGGGACTTGTCAACAGTAAGCAACGCATTGCTTCTGCTTAGTGGCCACAGGCAACATTCCCTACAAGGTGACAGTTGAATTAACACAAGTCAGGCCCCCAGTTGCTTGTGAGTTTCTCCTTAGCATTAAATACACGTGTCAGAGATGAGCTCTTCAAGAATCAGAGAGGCGGGTTTGGGCACGGTAGCTCACGTCTGTGGCCCCAGCACCTTGTGAGGCCAAGGCAGATGGATCCCCTGGGGTCAGGAGTTCAAGACCAGCCTGGCCAACATGGTGAAACCCTGTCTCTACTAAAAATACAAAAATTAGCCGGGCATGCTGGTGCACACCTGTAATCCCAGCTACTCAGGAGGCTGAGGCACAATCGCTTGAACCCGGGAGGCAGAGATTTCAGTGAGCCGAGATTGTATGTCATTGCACTGGATAACAGAGCAAGACTCAGTCTCAAAAATAAACAAATATATATATATATACACATGTGTGTGTATACATATATGCTGGGCGTGGTGGCGCCTGTATCCCAGCACTTTGGGAGGCTGAGGCAGATGGAGCACCTGGGTTCAGGAGTTCAAGACCAGCCTGGCCAACATGGTGAAACCTCGTCTCTACTAAAAATACAAAGATTAGCCAGGCATGGTGGTGCATGCATATACTCCCAGCTACTCTTCCCCTCTTACCTCATTTGTATTCATATTTTCTTCTCAAATGACTTTATAGAAAATTATGACATTTTGAGAGCTATATCAAGACAAGTGACTTCATTTTCCTCATCTCCTTTGGACTGAAAACAGAGGAGGGAAGTAAAAAGCAAATGATTTAACACCAAGTATGATGCTGCAGATGCTACTAGGTGGTGATGAAACTGCGAGGTAAACAACACGAAGCAGCTTTGGGGAAGCGGCAGAGAGAGGCACGAGGCCAGGACAGGGGCTTCGTCAGAACCATCTCTGTCAACTCCTGCACCTCACACAGCACTGGGTGTGGAGTAAAGAAAGACATACATGACCAGCCTGCATCGTACACGCAACAGGGAAAGCAGGGAGACTCAACTTTTAGTTCTGCCTTTGACAGTAACAAGCTAGGTGGTCAAGTCACTTAACCTACCAGGAATTAAGTCTCCTTATCTGTTTAAATGAGGCGACTGAGTAGCTGGTCTCGAAAAACCTTGCACTTTGTAGAGGTGAAGAAACTGGAACCCTTGAGCACTGTTGATGGGAATGTAAAATGGTGCAGGGGCTGTGAAAAACAATATAGTGGTTTTTCAAAGAACTAAAGATAGAATTCTGGCCAGGTGCGGTGGTTCAAGCCTGTAATCTCAGCACTTTGGGAGGCTGAGGCGGGTGGATCACCTGAGGTCAGGAGTTCCAGACCAGCCTGGCCAACATGGTGAAACCCCAGCTCTACTAAAACTCAGCTGGGCATGGGCGCAGGCATCTGTAATCCCAGCTACTCAGGAGGGTGAGGCAGAAGAATCGATTTAACCCAGGAGGCAGAGGTTGCAGTAAGCCAAGAGCATGCCATTGCACTCCAGCCTGGGCAACAAAAGTGAAACTCCATCTCAAAAAAAAAGAAAGAAAAAAGACATAGAATTCTACTTCTCAGTTTATTCCCCTAAAGACTTGAAAGCAGGGTCTTGAAGAGATATTTGCACAGCCATGTTCATAGTTACCATATTCACAGTAGCCAAAAAGTGGAAAAACCCAAATGTCTGTGGATCAATGGGCAGACAAACAAAAGATGACATACAGAGACAAGGGAATACTATTTCGCTTCAAAAAGGAAGGACATTCTGATACATGCTACAACATAGATAAACTTTGAGGTCATCATGCTCAGCAAAATATGCCAGTCACTAAAGAACAAAGAGTGTATGATTCCACTTACATGAAGTACCTAGGACAGTCAAATTCATAGAGACAGGAAGTAGAAGGGTGGTCGCCAGGGGTGGGAGGAAGAAGAAATGGGGAGGCATTGTTTTGTTTAATGGGGTACAGAATTTCAGTTTTGCAAGATAAAGCAAGTTCTGGAGGTGGATAGTGGTGAGGATTGCACAACAATGTGAATGTACTAAACTACATCCTTAAAAACAGCTCATATGGCTGGGTGTAGTGGCTCACGCCTGTAATCCCAGCACTTTGGGAGGCCAAGGCTGGCAGATCACTTGAGGTCAGGAGTTCAAGACCAGCCTGGCCAACATGGCGAAACCCCGTCTCTACTAAAAATACAAAAAATTAGCCTAGTGTGGTGGCGCACCTATGTAATCCCAGTTACTTGGGAGGCTGAGGCAGGAGAATCAAGTGAACCAGGGGGGCAGAGGTGGCAGGGAGCCCAGATCTCGTCACTGCCCCCCAGCCTGGGCGAGAGAGCAAGACTCCAGCACAAAAAATAAAAAAGGCTAATACAGTAATTTTACTACAATAATTTTACCATCTTTTTAAAAGTTGTTGCAAAAGGGGGGACAATGTTTATGGCTTATAAATTATGCCTCAATGTGCCTAGTTTTAGGGAAAAAAATCTTTCAGAAGTTCCCCCTGACACTTATCCTTTCATTCTTCAAGTCAACAAATACTTGTCAATCATTCTGTGATCTGGATCTAATTTCCACGGGCTTCTTTAGGGAGTCCTGTGGCAGGAACAGGAAACCCCTTTTTCCCTCCCACTCTGGCAAGTGTGGAAGAAGTTAAGGAACTCAGGCAAGGCTGCACAGCCGGGAAGTGATGGTAGCCAGGTGGAGAACCTGGAGAACCCTACCTGACTCCCAGGGACATGTCACCACCCACCTTGCTGCCTTTTCTATCTGCTCCACTAATTCTGCAAACGAGGAAGCAAAAGCTCAGAAAGGTTAAGAAAATTCTCTTTTGCCGGGCATGGTGCCACACGCCTGTAATCCCAGCACTCTAGGAGGCTGAGGCGGGTGGATCTCTTGAGGTCAGGAGTTCGAGACCAGCCTGACCAACGTGGAGAAACCCCGTCTCTGCTAAAAATACAAAATTATCCAGGCATGGTGGCACGTGCCTGTAATCCCAGGTATTCAGGAGGCTCAGGCAGGAGAACTGCTTGAACCCAGGAGGCAGAGGGTGCAGTGAGCCAAGATCACACCTGCACTCCAGCCTGGGCCACAGAGCGAGACTCTGTATCAAAAAAGAAAAAGGAAAAGAAAAGTCTCCAAGATGACTCAGCTGGCCAATGGGCCCACAGCAAGAAGTCAGGCAAACCAACTATCAATCCAGTGTTCCTTCCAATCTGCCACAGAAAACCATATCTGGGGAGAAAAGGAACCACAGGGGTCTCACTACAATTTTCAAAGCAGCCCACCCCCACCATTTGCAACCTTCTCCTCAAAACTGATAGTTTCATTTAATCACTCACTTAACAAATCATTTACAAAACTTAATTTTTCTTTTATAATAATCCTCTGGACACAAGTCTCCCCTTAGATAGTTACCCATTCACAGGCTGGTTGCCACCACACCTGGCTAATTTTTTGTATTTTTAGTAGAGACAGG
>PVKP010031069.1:0-27292 GCA_004027715.1 Plecturocebus donacophilus
TTGTTAGCAATCATCATTTTAGGTGGAAATTCATCCAGACTACCTTCAGTTTTCTGACTCCCACTACCCTTCACTTTTGCACTATACCTCGACTCCAGCTGTCCCCCTTGTCACCTCAATAACCTGATTTAGGCCAACTTCCCAGTTTTTTGTTTTTATTTTTTGGGTTTGTTTGTTTGTTTGTTTGTTTGTTTGTTTTCAGACATAGTCTCACTCCATCACCCAGGCTAGAGTGCAGTGGCACAATCTTGGCTCACTGCAACCTCTGCCTCCTGGGTTCAAGTGATTCTCCCCCCTCAGCCACCAGAGTAGCTGGAATTACAGGCATGTGCCACCATGTCTGGCTAATTTTTGTATTTTTAGTAGAGACGAGGTTTCACCATGTTGGCCAGGCTGAACTCAGGTGATCCGCCCACCTCAGCCTCCCAAAATGCTGGGATTACGGGCATGAGCCACCATGCCTGGCCCCAGTTTTAATAAAGGCATTCCATCTGGGACACAATGCCTGGTATTTCTCTCATGGTCACAGGGAATCAGCTGGGTGAGTGAAGCCTTCCCACTGGAACCTCAGGTAGCTTGGCAGGGATTCAGGGTGAGGAATTGAACTATTGTCTAACACAAGCTCCTGTTGGATTGGGAATCAGGAAAGCAAGGGAGCAAATATTAAGTATAAGTTCAGAATACAAGTTCATATCAGCATGCAAACATGCAAACACTTTATAAGAAAATAGCAGACAGGCTGGGCACGGCAGCTCACGCCTGTAATCCCCAGCACTTTGGGAGACCAAGGCCGGCAGATCACTTGAGACCAGAGTTCAAGACCAGCCTGGCCGACATGGTGAAACCCTGTCTCTACCAAAAATACCAGGGAAAAAAAGAAAGAAAGAAAATAGCAGACAATTGCTGGGCACTCCATAGAGTAAGGAAAGCCTTCCAAACATCAGGTAAGGACAAGTTTTCATAAGCTGAAGGACACAGATAGAGGGGGCAAGCCCAAACTACAATCCCTGTGAGACAAGCTGCACCCCACAAGATCAACCTGCGCCAAGAGAACAGAGTGTCCCTGCACCAAGAAATCAAATAACACCAACAACCGCCCCAGTCCCTCATTCCAGTAGAAGCACCTATTATTGCTTGGCTAGGAAAATCCTACACATTTATTTTCTCATGGACTAAAAAGGTTCGTGGACATAGCTTCAGTTTCTATAAGAATAAAACAGAAAATAAGTGGCAAAAACATTGTGATTTGGGTATATACCTAAGAGTGGAAAAGAGGGAAAAAGCAAAGGAAAGAAAACATTGTAATGAATTGAAATACTCCCCTAAAAATAAATAAAGGAAACGAATACCTTTTTTAAAACCATTCCAACATTAATTAAATATGATCAAACAAGCAATTGTAAATATTAAAGTGTAATACAGATCAGAAGCTTGAAAACTCGGAATACAAATAAACATAAAACAGGAAGAAATAAATGACAGCTTACAATAAAAGAACAGTCATAACTTAGAAATGAAGAGCAAACTGCAAAGTGTTCAATGGGTAACATACAGAAAGAATAATAAAGAGTATATGGGAAGAAAACTTAAATACCTAAGAAAATAGAAATTATATAAACAGATAAAAAAATATGAGACATAAGTGGTAAAAGAGCACTTTGGGAGGCCAAGGCAGGTGGATCACTTGAGGCCAGGAGTTAAAGGCCAGACTGGCCAACATGGTGAAACCCCATCTCCGCCAGGCATGGTGGCACGTGCCTGCAGTTTCAGCTACTGGGGAAAGTGAGGCAGGAGAATCAGTTGAACTCAAGAGGTGGGGGCTGCAGTGAGCTGAGATCGCGCCACGGCACTCCAGCCTGGGCAACAGAGCGAGACCCTGTCTAAAAAAAAAAAAAAGAAAAAAGAAAGAACATGATAAAAGACAGACAACGCAAGCCAATTTATGTATAATAGGAATCCCTAGAGAAGAAAACCTAAACAAATGAGACAGAATTAATATATAAAATTATACTTTAGGAAAACTATTTAGAACTAAAAGAAAAACTTAACATGTATATTGAATGGCCGTCCAGATTCCTGGGAAAATTACCCTGTGATTCTCAGCTCTGAGACAAACCCTAGTAAATCTGTAAGATTTTTTTTAAAAATAAAAAGAAAAGAAAACATTCTCTGAGCCTCCAGGTTAAATTAGGTTCTTGTCAGATTTCTTAATAGCCACACACAGCAAAATTGAAGGAAAGAACATACAAGCCAAGAATTTTATATGCAGTAATTTTTACCTATCAAGATGACAAACACACAGTAATGAATAGTCAAGAATTCAGGAATATTTTTCTCAGGAGCCCTTACTGAAGAATTTGCTGGAAGGTGGCCGGGCATGGTAGTTCACGCCTGTAATCCTAGCACTTTGGGAGGCCGAGGTAGGTGGATCACCTGAGGTCAGGAGTTCAAGACCAGCCTGGCCATCATAGTGAAACCCCATCTTTAAAAAAAAAAAAAAAAGAATTTACTGGAAGGACAAGTTTTAACCAACCAAGTGATAGCTGAGGAATTTCAACAAAAGGACTGGTGTGAAGAATTGAATACTGCATATTGAAATCTACAATGAAGATGAAAATAAAGACAGAGGAATAGTATATAAATGTCCTAGGTTCTGACAAAGTGGAGGTAACATGATTTTTTAACAAGAGGGGAAAGAAGAGAGAAAGGGGAAAGTAAAATGAGCCTATTGGTTGCCACACAGATAACAAGTGGGAGTCTCAGTTTTGTTCCCCAGACGACATTGTGCAATGTCTGGAAGCGTTTTTGATTGCCACAATGGGAGATGTGTGCATCTATTGGACAGAGACCAGGATGCTGCTACATACCCTATAATGCACAGGACAGCCGGCCCAGGCTGGAGTGCAGTGGCATGATCTCAGCTCACTGCCACCTCCACCTCTTGAGTTCAAGCGATTCTCCTGCCCCACTCTCCCCAGTAGCTGGGACTACAGGTGCGTGCCACCATGCCTGGTGGAGCTGGGGTTTCACCATGTGGCCAGGCTGATCTTGAACTCCTGGCCTCAAGATCTAAAGGTTTCTCAAACTTGGCACTATGGGCATTTTGGGCCAGATAATTTTTTCATTATAGGGCCTGGCTGTGCTGTGCATTATAGGATATTTAGCAACATCCCTGGCCTCTGCCCAATAGATGCACACCTCTCCCAGTTGTGACACAACATTGCCCAGTGTTTTCTGGGGAACAAAACTGATACACTCCGCCCAGCTCTGTTGAAAGTCATTGATCAACAGATGCGTTGGTTGAGAACCACTCAATAAAATAGTAAGAACCTAAGTAGCAAAAAGAGGACTAAGGACATTATGTAAATATATTAATATAAAAGTAATTACTAAAATAAAAACATAAATTTTGCCAAATACTAATAAACGTATTTTTAAGTACTTTTAAGAAAAACACAACGTGAAAGAACCAGTAAATATCACAAATCCATGAAGTAAATACAACCCAAAATAATATGACAGACCTGAAAACAAACACAGCCACTATATCATTAACTATAATTAGGTTTAATTATAAAGATTTTCAGATTATCTCACAAAATAAACCTCCACTCTGTGCTATCACAAGAGGCATACCTAAACAAAATGATGTAAAATGGCTCAAATACCGTGTAATGAAATCTAAAGCAAAGCAAAGGAGTAGCAGGCATATGCAAACAAGAAAACAGGAATCACCATCCTCACCCCAGATAAGTTAGAATTCAGTGCCAAAGGAATAAAACAGGACAAGGAAGGACACTTTACAGCACTAAAGGAGACAATTCACAATGAAGATATCACAGATATCGATAACTATGCACCCAATAAGAAAGCGCATGCGGCATAAAGCAGAAACTAGGAGGTGCAAAGAGAAATTGGAGCACACCACTAACAGCAGTTTTAACTCACCACTCTGAGTCCGTAACAAATCAAGGAAACAAAAGGAAGGCTGTAGAACACCTAACCAAAATAATCATAAGGACATTTCTATGAATAGGAACATATGTCAAACTCTGCAACCCAATATTAGAGAAGATGTTTTCTTTTGAAACATACATAGAACATTCATGCAAATATCCCTTATATGTAAAGAACTCTTAAAAATTGAGAAAAATAAGTCTAAAAGTACCATGAGCAAACATTCAAATCTATGAAAGAAAAGACATGCAAAAACCTTGAAATGTATGCAAAAGCACTCACTTGCACTCCATTATTCCTTACCTATTAGATCAGTGAAAATCCAAAAGCGAGACAACACACTGTTGACAAAAGTGTAGGAGAAACTGGCACTGTCATAGCTGGTCCAGCTCACAGAGGAGAATCTGATGACATACACTATTGGAGCAATGAGCACACTAAAAGCTCAGACTCTATCCCCACACAATATACCCATGGAACATGACTGCACTTGTACCCCTAAATCTAGGAAAACAAAATAATAATAAGGCAATGGATGGAAACAAAGTAACTGTGTTTGAATCTATGAATTCGTAATAACATTTTTAAAACAAAAAATCTTATGTAAAAGTGGGCAAAGATATTTCTCAAAAAAATACATTCAGATAGCCAGCAAACATATGAAAAAATGTTCAACACCACTATTCATCAGGGAAATGCAAATTAAAACTTTAAGCAGTGGCTCATTCTTGTAATCCCAGCACTTTGGGAGGCCAGGGCAGGTGGATCACCTGAGGTCAGGAGTTTCAGACCAGCTTGACCAACATGGTGAAACCCCATTTCTACTAAAAAAATACAAAAATTAGCCAGGCATGGTGGTGGGTGCCTGTAATCCCAGCTAATCAGGAGGCTGAGCCAGCAGAATCACTTGAACCCAGGAGGCGGAGGTTGCAGTGAGCCAAGATCATGCCACTACACTCCAGTATGGATGACAGAGTGAGACTGTCTCAAAAAAACAAAAAACAACAACAACAACAAAAAACACAATGAAATCCCACCTTATCACCTTACTCTTGCAAGAATGGCCATTATGGATAAGTCAAAAAGCAATAGATGTTGACATGGATGTGGGGAAATGAGAACACTTAGATGCTGCTGGTGGGAATATAAATTAGTACAACCTCTATGGAAAGCAGTGTGGAGATTCTTTAAAGAGCTATAAGTAGATCTGCCATTTGATCCAGCAGTCCACCACTGGGTATCTACCCAAAGGAAAATAAGTCATTATATGAAAAAGACACTTGCACATGTATGTTTAGGGCAACACAGTTCACAATTGCAAAGATGTGGAACCAACCCCCCCAAGTCCTTGACATAATCCTGGGTTTCCCCCTGAGCACTGTGGACAGAGGGGCCAATGGTTCTCTGGGGTGGGGCTGTCCTGAGCACTGCAGGGTGCTGAGCAGCATCCCTGGCCTCCACCCACTCCATGCCAGGAGTCCCCCCTCCAAATTGTGACAACCACAGATGTCCCCAGACATGGCCCAGTGTCATCCGGGGCCAGGATCAGCCCCAGGTGAGGACCACTGGGTTGGAGGTTTCACCACAGAGAGTAGCAGCAGGAAGAAGACACCAGGAGGAGCCAGCGTGGAGGCTCATGCCTGTAGTCGCAGCACTTCAGGAGGCCAAGGTGGGTGGATCACGAGGTCAAGAGATCGAGACCATCTTGGCCAACATGGTGAAACCCCTGTCTCTACTAAAAATACAAAAATTAGCTGGATGTGGTGGCACGCACCTGTAGTCCCAGTTACTCAGGAGGCTGAGGCAGGAGAATTGCTTGAACCCAGGAGGTGGAGGTTGCAGTGAGCCAAAATCGCATTACTGCACTCCAGCCTGGGGGACAGAGAGAGACTCTGTCTCAAAAAAAAAAAAAAAAAAAAAAAAAAAAAAAGACACCAGGAGGGTCAGGAGGATGTGACCTGCGCAGACTCACGAAATTCTCCCTGAGCATTTGGCTTTGGGCTCTCTGCCTGGACAGAAGCATTCCCAGACACAGACCCAGGGACCTCTCCCGCCCCTCCAGCCTCACCTGCGTGCCCCATGTTGCTTCCTCTGCTGGGAAAGCTCACCCATGCTCTCAGGTCCTGGGCGGAAGGGGGCTGGGAAAGTTCCTGGGACCCAAGGGAGCTGTGAGATCTAGCACCAGGGATGGCAGAGGCTCCGGCCAGTTATGACAACAGCTGGCATCCACATGACGGCCACCCCATAATGGCCACAGACGGGCAGCAAAGGGGAGACAGGCCTGGGCTGCTGAGTCACTGGACCTCGTGCAGTTCTCGAGAAGCTGTAACTCAAGGCAGCATCATACCCACAGTGGAAGCCTGGAGGGTAGGGGACACTGTCTCAGCCTCCAGGAGCTTGGGGCTGGGGGGGCGCCGATTAATGCTCATGACCCCAAGATCCCTAACACACGGAGTAGCCTCTGTGACCTGCCAGGCAACCCATGGATGCCTTCACAATAGAGGTTTCACTTTAGCTGTGGCTTCTTCCCAGGCCCTGTGGACATCAGGGCCAATCCTTCTCTGGAGTGCGGCCGTCGTGGGTACTGTGGGGTGCTGAACAGTGTCACTGGTCCCTGCCCACTCCATGCTAGGGGCACCCCCAGCCATGACAACCACAGTTATCCCCAGACATGGCCCAGGGACCTCTGAGCACAGGATCATCCCGGGTGAGACCCCTGGGGTTAGGGGATTCCACAGAGCCCCAAGAGACTCTGCATCCCATGATCCTCTGCTCCACTGCATTCCCAGGTGGCTGCACACATTGAAATCTACACCTAGTGGGGAGGAAGAGAGGAGGAGAGTCCTAGGAGCTGGGGTCTCCCTGGTTTGTCTGCCCTGGCACAAACATATTCTGTTGCTGAGTGTGAACAGGGAGCAGATTCAATATTTTTCCAATAATGAACACAGGTCTCTCCTGCTCTGCACTCTGGGTATGGAGGTCAGATTGTTCTCTGGGGTGGGGCCCTCCTGGGCACTGCAGGGTGCTGGGCAGTATCCCTGGCCCCCACCTGTTCCATGCCAGAAGCACCCTCAGTCATGAAAACCACAAATGTCCCCAGACATGGCCCCGTGGCCCCTGGGACAGGATCACCTGGTTGAGAACCACTGCTAGGTGACTGCTGTCCTCACCACTGCCCCGGGAATAGGGTCAATGACATCTGGGTTAGTCACAGCAGGAGCCGAGGCTGCAGGAGGCTGGTGACCTCTGGGTGGAGGGAGGGAGGGCTGGTGCCTGGCTCTGGGCTCAGGGAGCAGGGGTGATTTGACCAGGCTCCGGCTGGCTCATCTCTGGGGTGAGCACTTTTCTTCCCAGAGAACCCAGAGGTGCTTAGATATTGATGGAGGTTTATTTTGGTTTTTTGTTTCTTTTTGGAGACAGGGTCTCGCTCTGTCACCCAGGCTGGAGTGGAGTGGTACGATCTTGGCTCACTGCAGCGTTGACCTCCCAGGCTCAAGGCTCCTCCCACCTTAGCCTCCCGAGTAGCTGGGACTACTGCAGGTGTGCATCACCATGCCTGGCTAGTTTTTGTATTTTTAGTAGAGATGGGGTCTCTCCATGTTGCCTAGGCTGCTCTTGAACTCCTGGGCTCAAGCAATTCTTCCACCTCAGCCTCCCAAAGTGCTGGGATTATAGGCATGAGCCACCATGCCTGGCCCTTGAGGGAGGATTTGAACTCCTCCACGTGGAGGAATTAGAAACCATTTAAAGGAAAAGTACAGAAATCTTGATTTAGCCTGGAGAAAACCAAGAAGTGGCTTTAGAATAGAGAAGGATGTTTAGGTGGTATAGAAGTTGATGAAGTGAGTTGGGATAGAATTAGTCCAGAAACTCATGTTTTTTAAGATAGATCTTGCTCTGTTGCCCAGGCTGGAGTGCAGTGGTGCGATCGTAGCTCACTGCAGCCTTCACCTCATGGGCTCAATTGATGCTACTGCTTCAGCCTCCTGAGTAGCTGGGACTACAGGCATGTGCCAGCACATCTGGCTAATTTTTGTATTTTGTATTTTTTTGTAGAGTCAAGAAGTTGGGATGACAGGTGGGAGTCACCACACTCAGCCCACATGATCATTTTAGTAGATGCAGACAAAATTCAGCACCCTTCATGATGAAAACACTCAACAAATTATAGACAGAACAAAACTTCCTCCATGTGATTAAGGAATGAAGAAAAAAACCCACAGTTAACACCATATTCAACGGTGAGAGACTAGGTGCTTTACCCCAAAGCCAAGAGTAAGGCAGGAGTGAAATCGCCACTTCTAGTCCCCTTATTTCCTATGGAAACAACGCCTTCCACACCCCAGCACCTGCTGTCCTCACTGTAAAGCTTCATCAGGATCGCCCACAGTGTATATTGTACGCTTCGGTTCATGTTGCTTACATCGTTGCTGCAGTGACCATCGTTTTCACTTTGCTGGTAACCACTTGATTTCTGACAGCTATAGTCAGTGAACCTGCTGATGACTTTTTTTAATGTAGTACAACAGTGACAATTATGACAGGCTTACCTTGGAAGCGTTGTCATTTTTACTGCCAATTTTTTGGATGAAGATGTTTTTATAAACCTTTCAAAATGGTCTGCAAATAGAGAAGGAATTGCACAATTAACTCAATGCTGTGTGTTCTCAAGAAGCTCCCTTAGTGAGGCCGATGGTAGGATGGCCGATTCTGTCAATTGAAGGCATCCTGGGAAAGAAAACAAGCATCCCAGCAGGCATCTCACCACGACTTCTTCTGCAGTCCTCACACGGTCACTGACAACTACAATCAGTGTTAGGAATTGAAGCGCCGCATCATCAAGCTTACCCTGTCCTGCCCCGCCTTCCCTGCTAACACTGAGGTGTGTGCAGTTACCTGTTGAGCTTGGAACAAGCAGACTGGAATTTTCCTCTGCTACCTCTTGTGTATAAAATCTTGTTTATAAAATTTCAAAAGGAAGTAGATACACTAGGGAAGAACCTTAATTCAAAATTTGGTTCATGCGTGGCAAAGTTCTTAGCTTCTAAAAGTATAAAATAAATTTTTCAAGAACATAAGAGTTGGAGTCTCACGATTTTTCATATAGCAGAATACAGCAGTAGTGGGCGGGGGAACAGCATGGGCCTGTGCCTGGTGCTAAATGGATGATGAGTCCTCTTAGCACTTTACACTGATAAAGGAGACTATGGGTTCTTTCAGCCTTTTGCTATTGTTTCATCTGGAGAGGCTGTTTTAGGATTCATCTGCAAAGCTTAGAGGAGGGTGCTGAACTTAGGTTGATGGTCTACATTCATCTCCACCAAAGCTTTCCACTCTCCCAAGTGGTCCCCAGCATAGATTTGTGTCACTGGTCATGCTGGGCTTCTTGCTAGATCGCACAGGCCTCTGTCTCATTCCTAGTGTCCAGTGTTGCTCACATGGGTTCCTTCCCTATTTGCTAGTCCAGATCTTCCTCTTCCTGCAAGTCACGCCCCTTCCTCCCCCATTCCTGGTGACCACCTGCAAGCCCTCTGCAAGAACCAAGTTGTTACAACATCACAGAGCAGTCAGGGTGTGGATATCTAACCAGCTGACACTTGATCCTGGGGAGAGGAAGGAGAGTGAGAGTCTAGGGCTGCACAACAGGCATAGGTTCCAATGGGCAGAGATACACAGTTAGGGTGTTCGAGCCATTGCCATCTGTCAACTCTTGAATGCTTTCCACATATGACATTGAATTATCTGAAAATGTAATCTGGGAGGATTTTTGCCTGAGATTCCTGATGACATGGGCTGTGTAGAAATAGAACTTGCTTAAGACAGCTGTGCTCACTAGCCTTAGAGTGGAGGGCCGGGAGGTCCCACATTGAATGGGATCATTATGCACTCTGTAACCCAGGCTACAGTGCAGTGATGCAATTATGGCTCGCTGCACTCTCAACCTCCCAGCTCAAGCAAGCCTCCCACATCAGCCTCCTGAGTAGCTGGGACCACAGGCATGTGTTACCACACTCAGCTAATTTTTTATAGAGCTGGGGTCTCACTATGTTGCCCAGAGTCTTGAACTCCTAAACCCAAGCAATCCTCCTGCCTCAGCCTCCCAAAGTACCGGAATTACAGGTGTGAGCCACTGCACTCGGCCTGAGACTGTTCTGAATTGTAAATCATGAAAAATAGCCATGGACATAGCACTGGTTCATTACAGAAGCATCTGGCACTAACAGTCCATAAATACTCTGGGTCAGGCTTTGTGCCAGGTACTGGGGAGAAAAGAATGAAAATGGCATTGGGAGATCAGGACAACAGAGCATCTAGCGTGCTGTAGGGCAACTGTCACCAAGGAGGAGGCACTTCAACTGCCAGGGTGGTCAGGGGAGCTGCAGGAAGACATTCATTTCACTCCCAGGACAGGTGTAGAAATAAACTCACATCACCAGTACTTGTCAAATACTTGGACTCAAGATACAAGTACTCTTCAAATACTTTGCTTACTCAACTATTTAACAAACTTACTCAGGTCCTAGTATAAGCAAGGCATCACCCTAGGCAGTCAAGTCTATGCAAGAGTCAGGACAAAGTTGTTTATTTTAAAAGTCACCATAGTAATAAAAATGCTACAAAACCCAGAATAAATATCTTCAAGTTACAAAAGCAAAACAGGTCTAGAAAAGCTGGCTGTAAAAAGGTAACAGAGAAGACAGGCCCAAAAGATAAATGTCTGCTTGCTTGGGTGGGGCTGGTGCTCAAGGAGGGACAGTTGTCCCTCTCCCTCAACCATCCCTTAGAAGCATCTCCACCAGGCCACAGTGAATCAGGCCAAGGTGATAAGGGGAAAGTGCCGTGCCTCCAGACATGGTTCTGCCATCACTCACTGAGCTTCTTGGTCTGTGTTCCCCATCCCAGCCTCACTGTTACCTGTAAAAATGAGGTGTCCAGCCAGGTAAAGTAAGAAGAGGCCTGGCTTCAGAGCCAGTGCAGTCTGGGTTTCTGGCTCACTTCCTGGCTGTGTGAGCTTGGCAGGCATGCCCCCTCTGGTTCCAGGTTGCTTCCTCTGTAAAGTGGGGGTGTAAATGTGTACTCTGCCAGGTAGTGGAGCGGGTTGGCTGAGACAGCGCGTGCACCACTGCACACTGTGGAGTCAGTCGAAGTGACGGCTCCCTGCAGGCCACCCCTTGGGTATTAGCACAAGCTGGCATAGAACAGAGTAAGGGTAGCTCAGGAAACCAAGGCACCGCCCATGACCACCAGGGACACATCAGTCTCCAGCCTCTGGTTAAATGCCATCCAGAAAGCTGAGCCTCCATTAATCAGGGAGCCCTAAGGGGCTTCCCCACAGTGAGCACTCACCCCCCCGACAATGCTTGTCCCTGCAGCCCCTACCACCTCCTCCCCTACCCATGGTAAGAATCCTGCCTTCTTGGTGGAGACCTGAGGATTGAATGCCTGGCACAGAACAAGAGTTCAATAAAAGTCATTCTGCCCACAGGAGTTGGCATGTTGGGAGCAGCTGGCAGAACCTGAGCATAGCTCCACCGTTTCAATCCTGAAATGCTCCACTGCAAGGGAGGGAGCTTCCTGGCACCTCCACCAGAGGAGGGGGCATCCAGAGTGAGTGAGTTCCAGGCAAGGAGCCCACCCCACGCAAGAGCCAGGCCAGCAGCTCCAGGAAGGTGTAAGTATCCCTGTCCCCTCGGGCCAGGCCATGGAGGGCTGAAGGAGGGGCAAGTCGGAACCATTTGAAAGCTCAGCCCCAGCCCCTGACCCTCTCCAGGTACCTGTCCTGGGGTGGGACTGTCACTGGAGATCCTGGGAGGCCTGCACCAGGTGCCGGCTCCAGCAGCAGATGGCAACGGCTGCCACAGCCTCTTCGCTGGTGCTGCCTGTGGTGCTGACGTCCCGGCTCCTGACCACATGCGTGTTGTCTACAGTATAGGCCCCCAGGACGTGGGAGGTCCCAGGGAGAGCACTGCAGCCGGTCAGGGTCCAGCCCTCCTCACAGGCCACGGTGACCTGCCAGAGCCCGAGGAGAAGAAGAAAGCACATGTCCATCATGGCCGAGACCCCTACCCAGACTTCCTTTCTCTCCCGCCCCAACATCCCGCTGTCCCGCTGTGGGGCCGAAGTACAGATGGCCCTCACTGGCTCAGGGCCCATCTGGGACACAACACTTATCTCCAGCCCACACTCCCTGCCTCAGTGGTTCTGCACCCTCGCTGACCAAACACGTGAGCTCCTGCTTCATGCCTGGTTTGAGGGGCGCAGGGACAGACAGATGCCTACCATGCCAATGCCAAACTCATCTTCCCTCTGAAACTGATGACCCCACAGCCTGCCCCATCCCACTTAATGGCAACTCCATCTGTCCAGGGGCCGGAGCCTTGGTGCCGCCCTCCCCTTCTCCCACCCACATGCACCCACCAGGCCTGCAGGCTCCCTTCAGACTCCAGTATCCACCACATCTCCGGCCCCAGCCTGAGCCCCGCCCCCACACCTGGACCTTCCAGTCTCCCTGCTTCTGCACAAGGCCCTGGTCATCTCTTCTCAGCTCAGCAGCTGGGCCGCAGTGAGATGTTCAGATCCAGGCCAGATCACACTCCTCCTAGGCCAGACCCCTGCGTGGCCCTCAAGTCTCACCTGACTTGGCCCTGTCCCCTCTGAGGCATCCCCCACGTCATAACTACTCCTTCCTCTCTGGCCTCCTGGTACCCCTGGGCACATCCCCCTCCCAGGGCCTTTGCTCTGCCTGGAACGTGTTCTCTGCCCTGTCCTCAGGCCCGTTTCCTCCACTTTCTCGGCAAGACCTCTGCTGACCTCTCCCCGACCCCATTCCCTTCCTCCGTAGCATCTTTTCAGTATTCTGTCATTGACTGGCTTGTTTTCTGTCCTCGCCCACTAAAATAGATGCTCCAGGAGGATGAACAACATGTCTGTCAGGATACAGATCCCTCCCCAGTGCTTGGAACCCAACAGCCCTCAGTACACACAGGGCAAGTGGATCCAAGACCAAAACTGTCTTTTGTTCTCAAGGAATGCACCATCCAGACCTGAATCAACACAGCCTTGCATTTTAAAACAGAGTCTGAGTTCATTTAAGAGTGGACTTCTGAGGGCTGCCTTTTAAGAAGCTCCCACTGGCTTTTAAAAAGGAGTTTTACAGACCAACTGTTGGTCATGTCCACATCCAGGTTTCTAGAAGGTCCGGCTCTCACATTCCAGGGCTTGGTACGTGCCTCACTAATCTCAGTAGGGCCCTCTGTTGCCTTGCTGGTCATGCTAAAAACCTTCAGCCTGCAGCTCAGGCACCCCCTCGGGGTCATGGCTGAGTGAGCTCTGTGTCCTCAAAGCCCAGCACTGCTCCTGACCCTGAGAACTTCCCAGATTTGTTAAATAGATCTGTGAGGCCAAGTGCAATAGTTCATGCCTGTAATCCCAACACTTGGGGAGGCTGAGGCCAGAAGATCAATTGAGCCCAGGAATTTGAGAACAGCCTGAGCAACATAGCGAGAGCCCATCTCTGCACAAAGTGGAGTGGGGTACCCAGGTAGCAAACCTTACTGATCTGGACAAAAGCAAAAACAGACCCAGCCACACACAAACACATACATGTGCTGTCCACACAATGACCGAAGCTGCCCACAGCATCTACCCGCAAACCACCACGCTGATGCATGACCATGTCACGGTGGTGGCACAAACTGACGTAGAGAAGCTGCGCAGGACAGACACGTACCACCCCGGGGCACCCCACCCAGCCGGCCCCACACGCCTCTTCACCTGCTCCTGAGGGGCCGGGAGCCCATGCTCCTTGACTTTGCATTCCAGACCTGGGGCATAGCAGCAGGAAGCGTGAGTGCTGGCCCACCCGTGGCCCATGCACTAGTCGGGCTGACCTCGTGGCCTCAGCACAGGCGGCTTTTGGGTGCCAAGGTCCTCCACCTCCCAGTGGGAGCTGCAGCCTGGAGCAGAGGAGGGCCAGGGCAAAGGAGGGCCGGGGCAGAGGAGGACCAGCTCAGATATCGAAATGCTGGGACGCTTCTTCTCCAGTGCCCATCCCCATCAGACTGTCTCTCTTTAAGGTCTGAGGCAAGAGCTATGAAACCCAGAAACAACTCAAAGAAGAAAAGAGATGCTGGCCTGAGCACCAGGACTCCTGTGTTCTCAACTCCGCTGCTGACCAGCTGTGTGACCTTGGGAGAGCCATTCAACCTCTCTGAGCCTTAGTTTCTCAGGGAAAACATCATCTCCTCTCCACCCAGAGATGGAGGCAATGAGGCAGGGGATCCATGGCCTCAGATGCTCAAACTCCCCCCAGCCCTTCCCCAGGAAATAGTTGCCTATACCAGAGACTAAATGTCAAAGCAATGGGTGATGACAACAATAGTAATGACAGCTAGAATTTCTATTGTCCCAGCACTAAGCTAAGTGCTTAGCACCCGTCATTTCCTCTGATGAGGAAAATGAGGCACAGAGATGTTAAGTAACTTGCCCAGGTCACACAGCTATTGAGTGGGAGTGAGATTAAACCAAGGTCTGCCCTCCTTTCAGCCCAGCCTGGGGCCTCTCTCCAAGCTGCCTCTGCTGCGCTGCATCACCTTGGGCAAAGCGCCTGCCATGCTCCCGGCCAGTGCCCTAGAGGCTGCCCATCTCCTCGCAACCCAATGAGGCAGCTAATAGCTTTTTCCCTCTTATGGAGGAGGAAGCTGAGACGAGGAGAAGTAAGGTCACCTGCCCAGGGTCAAAGGGCGTGGAAGTGGCAGGACCGGAGTATGCCATGAGAAGTCAGGCTCAAGTCTCACCGATCACACTTGTGAGGACCAAGCCTCACGGGCAGTGGATGCATAAGGAGACAGGAAACCCTCCTCACCCCCGGGCAGGCCCAGCCTCCTACCTATGAGGACGCGGCCCTGCTGGTGGCAGTAGGCACGGGTCCCCATGCCAGCCCCAGCTGGTGTAGCTGTGTAGACACTGCAGTTGGCCTGGGGTAGCAGGCAGCACCTGGCAATGGCGTAGACACCCTCGCCCCCAAAAGCATTATGGGCCAGGCAGACCAGCCTGCCCCCTTGGGCCTGAGAGTCAAAGACAGAAATGGGAATCAGCTTTAGAATGAGCTTTGAAAACACAGGAAGAGACTAGACAGGATCAACTCAAGCACCCTCATCAGTGTCCCTGCCAGCCAGACCCTGCTCCTAGCCTTCTGGGGACAAGGAGCTCGTTCCTGCCCAGGGTAGACTGTTCTGCCAAGGGGCAGCTCTGACTACTCGCAAGTTCTTACAAACGTGGGGTGATTTCAAAATGGAGATATACAGGGAAATCCAAGAGGCCAAAGCAAGGACCCAGCCGGCTCCACCCCACCCCCTTTGCCTCTCACATGAGGACTGGGACACCATCTCCCAGGTCAGAAATGCCTGCCCCTCCCCACTCTCCTGGCTGGGCACTGCCCTTCCACCAAAATGCTACGGCCAGATGGCATCTGTGCACTATCCCGTAGCATCAACACCAATTCCCCTTTTTTGCTGGTTTGAGATTTCTCAGCTCCCAGAACCATGGAGCATCAGAGTGAGATGGCTGAGTCCAGAGTAGCAGATCCCTGACCCTCACGCTGCCCTGCCCCACGCTCACACCCAGATGGGCGCTGAGACTCCATCCAGCACTGTCCTGCAGCCTCCAGGAAACCCTTCCCGCTGTGGCTCTCTCCAGCAGCCCCCAACTGCGTGAGATGAGGAATGTCCCACTCCCACTCTGGCCAGCCCTGTAAGCTTACAAAAGGGCTAGAGTCCAGAGGATGGAGGGGCTTGCTGGGGATCCCTGAGGGCCCAGAGCTGACACAATGCGCATGTGCACGTGCACACACACACACACACACACACACACACACACACACACGAAGGAGGGGTGCAGTCACCTCGATGCGCTCGCCCCACTCCTGGAGAAACTGGAGCAGCTCAGCAGCTCCTCATCTGGAGCACACCGGGCCATGGCTGTGGCCATCCATGTAGGCCCCAAGTGTGCTGACCACACAGTCCTGCAAAACAGCTGCCAACCTGCAAAAAGGGCCCAGGGTGAGGAGGGGGTGCTGGGAGTGAGGGGATCTCCACCACAGACTCTAGAAAAATCTTTAGTTCATGTGAGAGGAGGGCTTAAAGAACATACTCAACTGTCGCTATAAAAACATGTTATGAAAATATTGCAAAGCCCTTTCAGAGCCCCATTCTCATTTAATCCTATTTAAGGTGGCATCATCCTCCTTACAGACAAGTGAGAGGGGAGAGACTGTCAAGCTCACACACACCTCCCAAGCCCCAGCCTGGACTTGTCCACCCTGCCATGCTGCCTACCTGCCCCATGGGTGCTGGGGGGGCAGGGCGGCCACCAGGTTGGGGGTCAGTACCTGCTGGTCCTCAGGGAACCAGGCCTCATTGATGACATCTTTGGCAGAGAAGTGGATCAGTCTCTGCCTCAACTCGGCCAGGGTGAGCTCTGGCTTGGCAGACAGCATCATAGCTGCAATGCCTGGTGAAGGGGTGAACCGTGAAAGATGAAGGTAGACTGTACCTGCCCCAGCGGGGGACTCCTGCCCGTGTGCGCACACATACACACAAACACACGTGCATACACACAGACACCAAGCTCTCTTCCCGAAGGTAGACTGTCTACCTGCCCAAGGTGGCCTGGCCCTCCTGCCCGTGTGCAGACACACTCACACAGGTGCATACACACAGACACCAAGCTCTCTTCCTGAAGGAAAGCCGCCTACAGTCCCTTACTCAGTGAGGTAAGACAGCCTCCTCTTACACCTCTAAGCCTTGGTAGTTGCTGTCTTATTGGGCAGGTGAGCTATTCATCCATCAAGCTCCAGATCAAATGTCCCTCCTCCAAGAAGCCTTCTCCAACCCTCGGGCTGGGCAGGTGCCTCCTCTGGGCTCCCTCTCATACAGGCCTGACCTCGTGTTCCCTTGGTGTACTCTCCTCCCTCATCAGACTGAGGCACCATGAGGCGTGCCTCATCTCTGGTTCCCCTACACAGAGCCTGGCACAGGAGGTCCCAGCACAGACCCTGACTGCCAAAGGGGCTGTTAGCATCATAGTGGACGAGGCAGTGGTGTGGTGACTCACCTGACACATGGGCAGCAGCCGGTGATGTCCCACTCCGAGACACAAAGCAGGTGCTACAGTCGCTGGAGGCACCAATGACGTCCTCCCCTGGGGCAAAGAGGTCCACACAGCGGCCAAAGTTGGTCCCCAAAGTCCCCAGGGTCAGTGGCTGGTCCTGGGCATTGGTGGCCCCAACTGTGATGACCTGGAAAGGTGAGGAGATGGGTGGCAGAGAAAGGAGCCTAAGAGAGGGGCTGCAGGGGCAGACTGAGGGCTTGCCAGCTGGGCTGGCCAACTGCTGTACACCTGTTTGGGTCCCATTCACATGTTCCCCTCTAAGGAAAATCTGACCCCCCGGGGCAGAACTCTGGCACCCCCACCCACCCTGGTGCTTCACTCTGTCCCTACCATATCCAGGCACCATTTCCAATGCCCCTGTGGAGTTTACCTTCTACTGGGGAAGAGACAGTAAACAAACAGGAAACTTATTTGGTGTTATCAGGTGGTCCTAAGTGCCACTGAGGGGAAATTAAGAGGGCAAGGCAGAGAAGATGTCATGGGCTTTGTTTGCTTGATGCCTTTAAATTCGGCCACCAGGGAAGCCTCTCATAGGCCAGGGAGGGCCTAGGCTACACTGTCAGGTACGCGTCTTCTCCGCAATCCCCGCCCCCAAAGCACACGCGCGCGCACACGGGCACATACATGAGTGCGCACACACAGATCGGAAGTTCCGGATTTGAAGTGGAACAAGATTCCTTCCCCTCGATGTCCTGACAACCGGACACACAGTAGGTGTGGGGAGAGTGGTGGTCAGAAGAGGAACGGTCACTGCCCCCAGCTCCTCAGGGCAGAGGCTCGGTGTCTGTGTCCCCGCAGCCACACTGCACTGGGCATGCGGCACACGCTCTGGATGTTCCTCGGGTGAGAGGTCTGAGCCCTCAACTGCTCCCATTCTCATTAGCCTTGCTCAAGTGGTCAGTCATGGAGCCACGGAGGGAGCTGGACAATGGGGAGGCCCTAAGAGTTTTGGGCAGAGGACGCAGGGCCTGGGGATGGGGATGGGGAAGGGGCGGGTACCAGGAGACCTTCCGGACCCCGAGCGGCCAGGACGGGGGTGGGGGCGTGGCTACGTGGGCGCCGCTACGAGGGGGCGTGGCGGGGCCGCTGCTGTTCAGACTCTGGGTTGATGGAGGTTCCAGCCCCTTTCTCCCCAGCCTCCCGCATGGTGGGGTCGCTGACGACTCCTTCCAAAGCCGGAAGAATTCGGCACAAGAAGCCCACGGGCCCGCCTGCCCTCCCCCCCCGGCCTTGGGGCTGCAGCCTCAGCATCTACCTCGGGAGCCGAGGCTGGGGAGTAGAGGCAGGCATCGTCCCGGAAGTTGCCGGCAGCGGCCACCAGCACAACCCCAGCTCTCGCCAGGCGCCGGCAGGCAGCGTTGAGCCCCCGGCTGTACCTACCCGCCAGGGGCAGCAGCACCACCGGCGGCCCCACGGGCTGGACCAGCTGGCTTTTCCGAATAAACTCCAGGCCTGGGAGGACAAAGCCAAAGTCACCCCCTGGGGAGACCTGCTCCCCTTCCCCAGCCCCTCCCTTACAGGCACAGAGTGATGGTTAATTTTGGGGATCAACTTGGTGGCCTGATATTTGGTCAAAAGTTAGTGGAAATGCTGCTGCGAAAATATTTTTCAGATGTGACTAACATTTAAATCAGAAGACTGAGTAAGGCAAGTTACTCTCCATAACGTTGGTGAGCCTCATCTAATCAGCTGAAGGCCTTAAGAGAACAGACTGAAGTCTCCCAGGGAAGAAGGAATTCTGCCCAGGACTACCTTAGGACTCAATACGGCAACATCAAATTCTGCAGGAATTGCAGGCCTGCCCTGCGGATTTCAGACTTGCCAGCACCCACTGTCACATGAGCCAATTCCTTGAAACTCTTAATATATACATCCTACCTATTCTATTTCTCTGCAGATCCCTGGCCGATACAAACTGGAAGATATTAGCAGTTACACCAGCAATCAAACTAGCCAACCCCGGGCCCTTTTGTGTGCCTGGCTCTGTTCTAAGTGTCTAAATATATTAACTTATAGGATCCTCACAATAACCTTGTTATCCCTTTCCAGGAAACAGGATGAACCTCAGAGGAATGAGAAGGAGGGAGCTGGGCTCTGCCCAACGTCCCCCTGCCAGTCTCTGAGGCCGGGCTCAGATGCTCCTCCAGCATGGCCGCCAAGTGTTGGATACACACAAACTCAAACGGAGTCTTGCTTGGCCACTCCCCAGCTGTGTGGCCCCACCCTCTGTGAAACAGTGACAGCTGCTCCCAGGATTGTCTGAAAAATTAAAAGCCTCCATGCCCAGGGCCCCCAAACCATAACTCCCTACCCTTGAGGGTGTGGTTCTCTGGTCTCAGTGGCACTCCACTGCCCCATTTTGGTGCAGACCATGGTCCACCTTATGCTATTGTCACCAATGACAGTTCTAACCCTTTGCCAGCCTGCGAGCTCTGGCCCAGTGGCCTGGAGACTGGGGGCCTAAATCAGCTCTGGCCCTGACGTGCAAGGGGACCTGGAGCTGACAGTTTCTCCCTCGTCAAAAGGGGTGTGGGAGCCTTCTGGATCCTGGCCTCTGAGACATCTCCAGGAGCTGTGGCCAAGGTGGGAGTTGGAATCCCACAGCCATGCTCCTCCTAGGAGACAGGAGCAGAGTGGCACTCAGTGTGGAGATGAAGAACAATGCCCACATTTACAGCTACTATTTATTTATTTATTTGTTTATGAGATGGAGTCTCTATGTGTTGTCCAGGCTGGATTGCAGTGGCATGATCTCAGCTCACTGCATCCTCCACCTTCAAGCAATTTTCCTGCCTCAGTCTCTCAAGTAACTGGGATTACAGGTGCCCACGACCCTGCCCAGCTAATTTTTGTACTTTTAGTAGAGACAGGGTTTCATCATGTTGGACAGGCTGGTCCCGAACTCCTGACCTCAGGTAATCTGCCCACCTCGGCCTCCCAAAGTGCTGGGATTACAGGCATGAGCCAACGAGCCCGGCCTGCAGCTGCTGATTATTAAGCACCTACTGTGTGCTTATTATCTCTTTGCTCAGACTCGAGACACAATCACCTGCTTACAGAGGAGGAAATGGCAGTGGCAATGAACGCAATAGTGACTGCTGGGCCCCTGCCCCCTGCCGGGTAATGCAACAGGGGCTTCCCATGCACTGACTGGGACCCCAAAGAAGGGACTTCTCCAGGAAGTCCTCCAGAGGCCGGAGCACCAGGCCTGGGGAAGCCTTTCTGTGAAAGAGCGGCCTCCCCTCCACACACTGACCTTCAGGAACTGGCCTGCCTGAGCTGAGGTCAGTCAATAAAGGGGTGGGACAGGTAGGAGGGGTCACCTGATGGGACAGAAGGTGATTGATTCTTGCCTTTAAAACTGAACGTCAAAACCTGTACTCTGTAGGAAAGCCTCAGGGCAGAACTGGTGGAGCACGAGGCAGACTCCTGAGCCTTCTCAGCCTTTCAGACAGTCCCGTGGGCTGCCTCTGCCAGCTCCAGAGCCAGGGTCTGACCCTGGGGCCTAGGGCTTGCAGTGGAAGTCAAGCTGCTACCCAGAGCCAGCACCTTCCCCAGTGAGGTCACCAGCTTGAGCTGCATGACCCCGGGCCGTCCCCTCCCCTCTCTGGACTGCTTTTATCAACTGTTTAGCAGCTATGGCAAGGCCAGCCCGCGGGCATGCTGTACAAAGCCCTTTGCTCAATGTCTGGCCACAGCAGGAAGTCAGGAAGGGAGAGCACCCTCCCTCTTCTCTGTCCACAGGCCCCTGGAGTCCTAGCTCTCAGCTGGACTTCACAGGGGGCCCACAGGGTGGACAAAATGTAGTCACCTGCAAAAGTCTAGAAAAAATCCTCTGCCAGTTCCTCCACCACGTCTGCCTGGCCAGGGTGACCTGCAGGGCCCAGTCATGCAAGTGAGTGAGTCCCCTGGTCTCAGAGGTACGTAAACAGAAGATAGAAAAAGTTTGCTTAGATCACCTCAAGTCCCTCTACGTGGAAGATAACATCACAAAAGACATAAAGACGTCACAGGATTTGAAAAGGGGAGCAGTGTGGAATTGTGGAAAGGTCACTGACCCAGGGTCAAGACTGAACTCCCTGGCTACCTGTGTGACCCTCTCGGGGCCTGGGTTTCTTCATCTACACTTGTGGCCTCCGGGGACCCTGCCAGCCCTGACACTCTGGTTCTCTGGCTCTGCGGCAGAGGCTACCACAGCATTCTTGGTTAGGAGACATTAGCTCTCCCTGGGCCCAGCCCAAGCCACCTCCCAGGCCAGGTCCACAATGGAGAGAGACCAGCACTGTCTGGGGCCATCACTCACCTATGAGGGCACTGCTGACTGTGCCCTTCCCTTGGCAGTTGAGCACGCGCAGGCTGCGTAGGCTGGCGCCCTTGGCCACACTAGCATCCCTGCCGCTGACCACCCCTGCCAGGTGGGTGCCATGACTGTCACACTTGCTGGCCTGCTCAACCAACATGAGAAAGACCCCCTGCCACCCCATAACAGATCAGCAGGTGGCTGGATGGACACCCTTCCCACAACTGATGGCAAGGAGGGGACAGTGACAGCTGAGGAGGGGGACAGCCCAGCAGTACATCTGCGACGCCCTTGGGGGCAGTCCCCACCCACCTCCAGGATGGGGATGAGGGCAGAGGCAGCCCTCACGTTGAAGGGCTGTGCTTACCTGTCTGTGGAAGCGGGTCCCATCCTCCTCGGGCACACTCTCGAAGTCAGTGACCATGACCCTGCCCTCAATTTCCCGGTGGCCACTCTGTATGCTGGTGTCTAGGAGGTACACCTCCACCAGGCTGCCTCCGTCTTTCCAAGGTGACATTTAAAGGAGAGGAGGCAATGAGCATGAAGTCAACCTTATAGTTAACACACAATAAATATATTCACTCATTTAACCTCCAAAAAAAAATCCTCACACACTACGTCCTATTCTATATTTCATAGACAAAGAAAGGGAGGCCTAGAGAGGGCAGGTAACTGTCCAAGGCCACCAGCTGGCAATGACACTGCCAGGAAGCACCCAAGTCATCCTGCTCCTTCACATTAATATGAATATGCAATAATAATATGAAGGTTCAAAAAATAATATTATAGTGTCAAGTAAACCAAGCTCCTATTGTAGCCTTTCACAACTCACTGAGCCTGAGAGAAAGACAAAATTTAAAGACTAAAAGGAGAATAACAGTGATGTCTGGCCACCTGAGCTGGCAGGCTCATTTTAAAGAGAGGAAGCTGCACTCAGACAGGATGTGTGAGTCTGGGCCTCCTGGCCCCAGGTCCAAGTGCTCTCCACTCCACAAGGCACCAGGAGGGCTCACAGGGGTTGCTTCTGCCTCGCACGAGTCACAGCCTCAGAGAAAACAGTCACCAAGAGCCTACCCTACACTTCATCATAAATGGATCCATTTGGATTCTCCAAGAAGCAGGCACTGGGGTAAAAGCTGCAAGAGAAAAAAAAGAAAAAAAAGAAAAAGAAAAAGGCAGGGCACAGTGGCTCACGCCTGTAATCCAAGCATTTTGGAGGCCAAGGAGGGCGGATCACCAGAGGTCAGGAGTTCAAGACCAGCCTGACCAACATGGTGAAACCCTGTCTTTATTAAAAAAAAAAAAACTGCAAGAGACCCAGAGGGGAGTTGCCTGCGCAGGACAAAGGTTGGGGTGTAGGAGATAGTAGCCAGAGCTCACAGATGCAAGGCAGGTCCAGCCCGCTGGACCGAGAGGGGAGGCAGGAGGAAGGGAAGCAAGGAAGGAAGCACCTCTGCTTCAGCGCGGTTCTCAGAAACTCTCAGCCAGGCCAAAGGAAGATGTGAGGCAGGTTGCTGTGCGCAGAGTCCTGCACTGGCAGAAATGGCCTGGCCTTGGAACCCCTGTAGCCAGGAGAAGCAGGGCCTCAGGGGGAACCAAAGGGCAACCCTGTGGGCTGTCAGTCAACCTGCTCCTGCCCCAGGGTCCTCCTGAGTCTTCTGAAGTGCCATCTGAACAGCACCTCCGTGGCCCCCGCAGTGATCCTCCAAATATGCTGCAGAATAGAGATTCTCATCTCAGGACAGGCGAGCAAGAGCAGGAGGCTCAGGGCGTGTACCTGCTTCTTATGGCTTCGGTAACAAATTCCCAAACTCAGCTGCGAAGGCTCCAGGGGAGAATCCTGCGTCACCTCTTCCCGCTTCTGGTGGCTGCTGGTGCTCCCTGGCGTGTGGCCACATTTCTCCAATCTCTGCCTCTGTCTCCACGTGGCCCCTCCTGTGCGTCTCAAATCTCCCTCCACCTTTCTCTCATAAAGACACATCGCTGGGCTTACAGCCCACTGCAGAATCCAGATGATGCCATCTTGAGATGCTCAATTACATCTACAAAGACCTTTTCTCCAAATAAGGCCAGGTTCACAGGCTTTGTCTGGGTGCGTGGATCTGTGGGGGCCCCTATTTAGCCCACTACAGAGCAATTCAGTGGCTGTTCTGAGATCCCACACTAATTTCAGGCAAGGTCAGCCCCTAGTCTTGCGTCCTCCCAGCCACCCACTATTCCATTAGGGCTGGGCAAGGCAGTCAGTCCCCAGCCTGCACACACACTGTTCACCCTGCCCTACAGCCTCCAGTCTCCGCAGGAAGCTCCACTGGTCAGTGCCCGTGAGCACTTTGGTGACTTCTATGGCATGCTGAGCAGGTCCTCAGCTCAGGTCTCAGCCCAGCCCACAGGATAAGGCAGAGTCCTTGCTCTCTGTGTTAGGAGTTTTCACTCATCAGTGGGCATCTACCAGTGCCTGGTCCTGTTCTGGGAAGGGGTGGCTGAGCGTGCTGTGAGCTCGGAGCCGAAGACATCTGGAGACCAAAGGGTGCTGGCCCCCCTAGAGGAACCACTAGATATTGAGCTGGGCTATGGAATGTCAAAGGGGCAGACACATGATAAGGTGGGCAGAGGCCCATAAGCCATGGCCAGTGTGCTCCTGTCAGAGGCCCCGGGCTGGCTGCAGGGGATACAGGTGCTCAGAAAGCAGCCCAAGGTTCTCCCTCAGAGCTTCCAGGCTGACGGGACAACCGGATATATTGGCAGACAGCCCGCCGGACCCAGGCTCATCTAGAAGACAGCACCGAGGCTGCTTCCATCCCTGGACAGAAGCCACAGAATGCATATTGAGCAAAAGGCCCGCTGGGCAGGCTTCCAGTCCATGCTCCTTGTCGTGGATGAGGAGTGAGCTGAGGTTGCGGCTGCGTTAACCGAGGTGAGAGTCCTTTCCGGGCCCACCTGTGCTCGGGACCACCATCTGCTCCAGGAGCTGTACCTGGGGTCGGCTGCAAGATGATGTGACCACAGTGAGGTCATATCCCTGGGCCTGGGGTGTGGCCCCAGCGGCAAGTGGAAGCTCAGGGAGGCAGCCCCACCCTTCTAAATACAGGCAGTTCCTACCCACCCACACCAGCCTGCTGTCCTGCTGGGACAGGGTCAGGAGGCTGCAGGCATGGCCAGCAGAGGGCAGGTGGGCCTGACGAAGGGGCAGCTCTTGGTAAGACACTGCCAGGAGAGAGGCTGTGAGACTGGAACGCCCACCCGCGGCCCACGACCCCACCGTGGCCTCCACATCTGGAGCGAAAGCACAGGCCAGGACCCCGCAGGAGCCTCCTTGGGCTTCCTTCCAGTGAGCAGCTGGGAAGGGCCCAGCTTGGATGGGACACAGGGCCCCCGGGCCATTGTCTAGGTCCCCCTCCATCCTCCAACCCCCCTTGTGAGGCAGGGGCTGCTATGGTTCCTTGTGACAGCGTGGCAAGGTGGCCTCAAGAAGAGCCATCATTCTCAGGGGCAAAGAGGCTTGGAGTGGCCTCTTCCAGCCTCCAGCTTGCTACAGAAAGCTCTGTGGCCTCTGGCAGGTGGGAGCCCAGTCCTGCTTGCATACCTCCAGAGCAGGGAGCTCATCCCCTCTCACCAGGCAGCCCTGCCATGCCTGAGAAGCTCAGACTGTGGCCGAGTTCTTCCTTTCACATCTGCCTCGGAGGCCACCCAGGCCCTGCTGGTCTCACCTGCCTCAGTTCCTTCTGCACAGGCCACACTCCCTCCTGCCTCACAGCTTCTGCCCTTGTTCATTCCTCTGCTGGGACTCCGTCCCCTTCGCCTGGTTAATAATGCCCCTGCAGGCCTTGGCTGGAACAGCACTTCCTCCAAGAAGCCTTTCCTGACCCCTCTGCCAGTTACACATGCCCGAAGCTGCCGGCACTCCTTCAGAGCTCTCAGCCCAACCAGAACTAATTTGTGCCAAGTAGCATTTGTTTAAGGAATGGATTGATCTTCTGGATACACTGTTGGGGACAGAGACCACATCCCCCACATACCCTTTGCATCCCCAGCACCTAATATGGTGCCTACCCTAGTGCACAGTGGGTGCTCAAGACATTATTGTTGAATGGTAAGATAAAAAAAGACAGGGCTAAAATCACAGCACCTCATTCAATACCTGATAGATAATTGCGTGCTACAGCAATAACTCATTTAACCCTCTAAACAGCCCCCCAGGGTGAGGGTTATCATTACTTCCCTTTTGCAGAGGAAGCTGAGGCTCAGAAAGGGTGAGTGTTGTATGCAAAGTCACACAGTTGAGTGCAGAGTCTGGGTCTGAGGGTGGCAGCCAGCTCCAGCGCCCATGCTCGTGGCCTCCCCGTGAATGAAGAGGCTGCTGCTCCACCCAGCCAGCCTGCCCCACGCCAGCCCAGCAGCTCTGGGTGGACTTCCTCCAGCCAAAACCTTGATGTGACTCCAGAAGGGGTTCCACACCCCTGTCTGCCATTCTCGCCACTCCCCACAGCCACTCGGGGGAAGTGGGGAGGGGGTAAGCCACAGGCATCCTAGGGGGAGGAAAGGACCCCATATCTGCTTCTGGCCCAAGGGAGAGGCGGGAATGGTGGCTGCCAAAGAGATCACTCACATCTGAACCCCTACAACCTGTGACTGTGACCTGATTTGGAAAAAGGGTCCTTGCAGCTGTGGTTAAGGTTCTCCACGTGAGATCAGCCTGCATCATCCAGTGGACCCAAAATCCAAGTGTCCTTAAGAGACAGTGAAGAGGAGAGAGACTCAGAGAAGGCTGTGTGAAGACAGTCGCTGAGATGGGAGTGCTGCCGCTGTTGGGATATGGAAGAGACAAGAGAAGCTTCTCCCCTGGAGCCCCCAGGGAGAATGCGGCCCACCGCAGCTGATGCAGGCTTTTGTCCCCCAGGACTGCAGAGAATCATCTTGTTCCAGCTGAGGGTGTGGTATGTGGTCACAGCAGTGCTAGGAAGCAACTAGGGGGGCAAGATCTTCTCGCTCTTATGCTGGGACCGGGGTCTCTGTGACCCTCTGCCAGTGTCCCTCTCAGTCTCTGATATTAGTCTGCTCTGGGAGGTGCCTGAGGCACTAATGTGAAGTGCAGGGGCTCCAGGACTCCACTGAAGAGGTCTGGCCTTGTTGGAAAGGAACAGGCTCTTGCTACACAGAAGCCTGTCTTCTCCCTAGCCACAGGCACCCCAGGCCAGGTCAGCACACACAACCAGCCAGGCCCCTCACCTCCGCTGCTGACACCCTTGCCAGAAGATGTCACCCACACACACCCTATCTCCACACCCTGCCCACCAGCTCTGATCATCGCAATGGCAGCAACTCAGAAGCCCCCCAACTTGTCAGGTCCAAAAGCATTTGCACATCCTTCACCTCATTGGAGTCTCACAGCACCCTGTGAGAAGGACAGGGACAGGGTTATGTGCCCATTTTATAGATAAGGAAGGCAAGGCTCACAGAAGCAAGTGGCTTCCCAAGACCCCACGAGAACCAGTAAGGGGTGAAAGCTGAGTTAACCCGAGCTCTGCGTCCTGGCCCCATGTTGCATGGGCTCACCACATTGCATCATCTCTGCACTGAGCCCCAGACCTCACACCATGGCACCTCAAACTTAATACAGTCCGGCGAGAACCCTTCATTCTCTCCTCAGACCAGGTGCATCTAGAGTCTTCCCTGACTAAATAATTGCCACCTGCAAGGCCCTGCTAGAATGCAGACCGTTTTCCTTGGCCTCTCCTCCTCCCTCCCCGCCATAGCCAGGCTACACCAGGCAGAGGGAAGGGTGGAAGGAAAGGCCTAGTGGGAAGACACAAAGTGGCGCATGCAGGGAGCCCCATAAAGCCGAATGGAGCTGGAGGCAGGTGGAGC
>PVKP010031070.1:0-18623 GCA_004027715.1 Plecturocebus donacophilus
GCAACGGGGAGCCGACCCAGGCGAGGGCGAGCGGGGCTCTGGGAGGGTGGTGGGCGAGGGCAGAATCTGCTTAGAGGAGGGGGAGCAGGAGGTTGGGCCGGTTGGTGGGTGGCTGAGAAAAAGCTGGAGAGGAGGGGACTGATCAGAGGATGGAGGAAGTGGGGAGGGGAGCGCAGATCCAAACGCCCCTATAGCGTCGTGGGGGTTGGTCCCGGACTCTGGCTCAAGCTAAGCTGTGTGTTGTTTGTTATTGTTATTTCGGCTCCTCCCAGGGCCCCAGGCTGGAGCGGCGACGGGTGGAGGCGAGGTGCGGGAGAACCGTCCTTGCGGCCTCTGGCTCCTCTCCACATCTCAGTCTTAGCACCCATCTAACCCCGCGCCTCTCCTGCGCCCCGGCTCCTTGGCCACCAACCAACCCCACTCCCTTGCCCGACCCCTGGGCGTCTGGGATTCCTGACTGGCTTCTCCCCAGCAGCCAAACTGGTCTTGGGTCTTGCTTCTGCCCTTTGAAGCTTCATAGACCTAATTAGTCTGAGTGTAATTGGCACAATTAGGCAAATTGTTTCTCTCTCCCCCTCTCCACCTTACCGGCCTACTCCAGCCATCAGCACTGGACAGTGAAGTGGAGGGGTCTGCATCCCAGTGTTTGGAGGGGAGCATCCAGCGCCCTCTCCTGGCTCCCATAGTACTCTGCGGATCTGCTGGGCTTTTAGGGACACAGGCAAACCCAGCTGCCTCCCTGGCCAGAGTCCAGAGACACAAAGCAAAGGGCCCAATAAATGCCACTGGGCTTTTACTGCAAGAGGGGAAGCAGCTTTATTGTAAGGCTTTTATATACCAACTCTTAGCCCAAGGGCTCTGGGTGTGTATTCGGTCTGTGTGATGGAGGGTGGAAGGGACATATTTTTCTGGGATGCACTGGAGAAGACAGATAAGGATGGAGGCACTGAAAGAGACAGAGAATGGGACTGAGGAGGTAGCAGAGGAAGGCAAGGGCTCTGGGGACAAGAAACAGGCATGGATGAGGCTGGGAAAGGAGAATTGACAACATTTGGGGAGTGGAGATGGGGAGGACAGTGGGGATGGAGTTAGGAGGATGAGGGAAAAGTATGGGGTGAGACAAAGGAGGGATCATGAAAGGTGAAGGAGGAGAATGAGAGGTTAAGGAACACAGAGGGTTAGGAGGCGAGATCAGCCTGAAAGGTAAGGAGGGACACTGCCAACTCAGACAGAGCTCACCCGGGGAGGGGGGAAGATAGGGAAGGATGCCCACAGAATGAAGCCCAGAGCTCACATCTATGTTTGTTTCTGCCCATCCTAGGATATGAGGAAGACGTGGAGACGGTGAGTTCCACTTTTACTGTTCTTTCCCTTGCACTAGCAGCTACCATAGCCATCATGTTCCCACTGGGCCCACATCTTTGTTCCCATTAATACGCAGGTTTTCTGGGGGTATGCCGCATCCCTTCTTCCTATAGAGATTCGAGTGAAGTATGTGTGGGGGGCATTCGCATCAGAGGGCTGATTTGCTGACCCCCCCCTCATCTGTTTAGATTTGAAGTTCCAACACCCAAGTCACCTAATCCAGAGGCTGATCTCCCTGAAGATTACCCAGTGGTCAAAAACATGCTTCATAGACTGACAGGTAAGGAGGGAAAAAAGGAGGGAAGGGAATTGAATGAGAGTCTGCGTTAGATTTTCTCCCTTTTAGCCCTAAAAAAGATCAGGTCCTTTTTGATGTCTGCATTAGTTTCCTGGTAAGGCTGTAATGAAGTCCTATAAAATAGGTGGCTTACACCACTGACATTTATCTCAGAGTTCAGGAGGTAGAAGTCTGAAATCAAGGTGTCGGCAGTGTTGGTTCCTCTGAAGGCCATGAGACAGAATCTGTTCCCTGCCTGTCTCCTGCCCTCTGGTAGCCTCACATGTACTTTGGGAGATAGTTCTGCACATTTTTTTTTGTATGTTTGTCTCTGTGCCCAAATTTTCTTTTTCTAAGTCAGCAATCTGGATTAGGGACCACGCTAATGACCCTCATTTTAACTTGATTACCTCTGTAAAATCCTGTTTTTAAATAAGGTCACATTCTGAGGTTTGTAGGACTTCAACCTATCTTTGTGTGTGTGTGTGAGTGGGGGGGTTGGGGTGGGGGGAGGGCACAATTCAGCCTATAACAATGCCCATCCTCAATTCCTCATATTCCAACTATTTTCCCTTTTCCTTTTTCATACATTCAAACAGCTCCCTGAAGGTTAGGTGCCTCCCAGGAAACCTTGCTTCCACCACCTTTCATCACTCCTCTCTGGAAGGGGATTCCAGTATCTCATTGACCCTTCGTTCCTCACTCACTCTCAAGAACAAGGGTGCCCTCCACCCTTCTTTAAACCGCATAGAGAAGATGGTTCACCCTCTTGGTCATCCATCGTCTCACCTAGTCCAGATTGCTTCTGGTACCCCTAATTCAGAAATCTTTCTTCAAAGCACCCCATACATACAAGGTCAATGGTTCTTTCTTTCTGGTCTCTGGCTATCACCACCTACTCTCTGCCTCTTCTCCACACCCTCTATAGAAATAGGCCTGTCCACCCCCGCCTATTCCTGTGGGTGGGTGGTCTGGTTTCTCAGGATACCTTGGATTCCTCCCTGTGCCCCTCCCTGTCACCTGAGGTTCCAGTATCAGTATGCCTTTCTCTTTAGATGAACCATCCCCATTTTGCTGACCCAGCTCCCATGCTCCACCCCAGATGCTGCAGATTGAGGTATCAGTCCTTACTCCTCCCTCGAAGTCAGATCAGCCTCACTCTTCCTCCCCAACCCCCCAGCCTCTCATTTGATCTTCCTGATGTGCTCCCCTGGCCTGGGCCAGTATGATCCTTCCCCAAGTTCAGTTCTACAGAAGTGGTGCATCAGAGCAACGTCCGATATTGCCCAGGCCTGCTCTTCATATGCCTGCCTTCTTTTTGGTCCTTTTGAGCTGCTGTGGGGTCACTAGCACTCAGTCTTTTACATGCTCTCCGTCGACTATTCTCCACCCTTTCCCACCTGTGATTTAGAAAACTCTCTCATGAGGTCCTCTCCCTGCCTCCCCCTCTTCAGCCGACCTGACCCTGGACCCTGGGACCGCACACCGTCGCTTGCTCATCTCCGCCGACCGCCGCAGCGTCCAACTGGCTCCACCAGGGACGCCCGCGCCCCCTGACGCCCCCACGCGCTTCGATCAGCTCCCGGCTGTGCTGGGCGCGCAGGGCTTCGGGGCCGGCCGCCACTGCTGGGAAGTGGAGACTGCGGACGCTGCCTCCTGCAGAGACTCTTCTGGGGAGGATGAGGACGATGGGGAGAGCCACTATGCAGTGGGCGCCGCCGGGGAATCCGTGCAACGCAAGGGCCGCGTGAGGCTGTGCCCTGCGGGGGCTGTGTGGGCCGTGGAGGGCCGCGGAGGCCGCCTGTGGGCCCTCACGGCACCCGAGCCCACCCTACTGGGCGGCACCGAGCCCCCGCCGCGGCGCATTCGCGTGGACTTGGACTGGGAGAGGGGCCGCGTGGCCTTCTACGACGGCCGCTCACTGGACCTGCTTTTCGCCTTCCAGGCACCTGGTCCCCTGGGGGAGCGCATCTTCCCGCTGTTCTGCACCCGTGACCCTCGTGCCCCACTCCGCATTGTACCAGCGGAAAGCTGAGTCTCGTCTCCAACTAGAAGTCTGGCCCGGCCACTGGCCCTGCAGCTGCTTCTTTTTGGGCGTGGAATTCCCTTCTCATTTCAGGGAGCTCATTCACACACCCATTGTAGGAGTATTAATAGCAACCTACATTTCTTCCCCCAAAATAATAAGACCTCAGCTGACCTCCACTTTTTCACATCCCTGCTTAAAACCAAATCCATTCCTGTTCCCTGACTCTCAGGATCTTCTTTCCTCTACAGCTACTACAGTACTTCCTAACTGACTTCTCCCCTTCTATGCTATTCTAGGCCTGCAGTGGGGAACAGGCCCTCCCCAGCAGTACTGGTAAAGTGACTGCGTTTCCTACACAGAGGCTCTGCTAGTCAAATACTTAACTCCCTCTCTTGCATCTTAGCTCCAAAGAAGGGCTCAGGGCCTTCCCCACAGATCTAAGGACTGGGCTACCCTGCCTGTTCACTGAGGTTTCTCTTAAAACAAGAGGCTTGACCCTGGTCTGGGCCCTGTGACCATCTAGGAAGCTTCATAACCCCTTTGGGGGATCGGGGGTGGGGAGGGACAAGCTAGTTCCCCAACCTCCTATGACTGCTTTCTATGTTCATAGCCGTTTCCGTAAGAACTTGTCTTGAAAATTCTCTGTGCACATACTCACAGAAAAAACCAATGGTGCTACTTCCCTTCTCCCCTCCTCAACCTGGGAATACTTCAGATATCCCCAAACTCATCCTTGTGTATAGTCTCATGCCCTTCCCCATATGTATAAATGGGCCCATATTTAACACATTTTGTGATTTTGGGTTATTTATTTTGTGCATCTGTGGCAATAAATGAGATCTCAGTGGTGGTATGGATTTGACTGATCTCTGCAATTGTGTATGGCAAGAAGGACTGGAAAATGAAAACCAGATCCCAGTAAGGGGTACGGAGGGCCAAGAGAACTGAACATCTGGACTGGTAGAGAAATCAAAGCCTAGGAAGAGGTAAGAGTGTAGTATAGGGGGTATACCCCCATCTCTTTGCCCCCTCCCTTTCCCCCCCAGGCCCCTGGGACTATATTGGTCACTGAAGGTGAAAAACAAAAGGCTGAGTAGATAGTTGGCTCTAAGTGATCAATCTCAAGCCAGCTTTGTCAGAAATCCTAAATCACAGGAGAAGGGTGGGAAGAAAGGATACGATTATTTCTCGTTCCATTTTCCATTAGAGGTGAGAATGGCAAGGACCTCTCTTCTAACTCCTCTCGAGGGCATGAGGAGGGTTAGCAAAAGGAGAAGGGCTGGGAGCCCTGAGGTCTCCTGTAAGACCTCATATCTCACAGGCAAGAACTAAGAATTGGATTATTTTAGTGGGATAGCTCTAAACCAGGATTAGCAAGCATAGCTAGGGTGCGAATTCCTGGAATCTGACTGGGACCCTGGCAGTGAAAGCTGGGATTGTTGAAAACCCAATTTAAGTGTTTGCTACTCAAGTTGAGAGTGCAGGGCCAGGATAACTAGATCCCAGGACAGGCAGTTTGGCAGTGAGAACAAAAGGAAGAGACTGGGACCAGGGTGCTTAGATCCTTCGAGAGAGAAGGGTGAGTATTGGGAGGAAAAACAAGGACTAGGGGAACCCAGAAGCCTGGGTTCTGGAATAGCAGCAAGTCAGAATTCCAGGATCTCTATCCACTCTTCTCTTCCTCTTCCCTCTAACAGGCAGAAGAGAGGGAAGGAAGGGCCTGGAGAAGTAGCCACATGGATACATTCAGGGCCAGACAGACACAGGAATGGTTGGGGAGAGAGGAATTTAGTGCTGCATTGGCCCTGGTGGGGGCTGGGAAGGGTCAGGAGGCTGGGGAAGGGTGGTGGGGGTTGGTCCCAGGGATGCACGACGCCGTCCTTTGCGGTGGCCACGTACACAGTGTGTATGACCACAGCCCTCTTCTTCCTCCTCATCACTTTCTGTGGAGCTCTCACCAAAGGCCCGAGGTTTCTCATAAATACAGCAGCCTGGATTTAGAGGGAGGAGCCCAGTTAAAGAGGAAGGGTAAGATGTATAATCAGTTCCATTTCCACTCAATCTCAGTGAAAATTTCTATTTCCTCCTACCTTCCAGGGGCCAGCTCCCCCAGGCCCACCCACCTCTTGGGACTCAGGCCCCAGCCCACTTGTCCTCTTAGAGAACCAGGAAATCAAAGCCCCACTTCTGCCACCTCTGATACTTCTTGCCAGCAGACCTAGGCAATTCCAGTTCTAGCCCTTCCCCACCTCTTTCCCTCAACCCTTAACCTCTTTCCCTGATACCAGAGAACCACCAAAAAAGTGACAGAATTATAAGCAACTGGGGGCTCTGGAAAGCCAGTGGATATGAGTAGATACAAGATATGCCGAAGGGAGCCAGAACTCCAGGGCTACTGTGGGCCAACAATTACTCACATTTTGATGAGCGGCGGCCCATGTGTTCATTGTCCACAGTGTCACTCGTCCATTCCACCTTTTTCTCTGGCTTCCGTTTCCGAAGTTTGATGGTAAGGCTCCGGTTCTCCTAGAAGGTTAAAGATGGGCATACCTATCTAGTTCCTTCCTAGTGACCTTTCCCACTCCCTCCCAGGGAACCTCTTCTCTTTTCTTCTTTAGTTCAATCAGTACCATAGACATAGCACCAGAGGAGCTGAGACAAGATAAAACAGAACAGGTCTTTGACCTCAGGGAGTCTCTTGAGGAATAAATATTATTTCCTGTTCTTATACCACCAGTATAAGATAATTTAATTCCTAACCTAGGGAAGGTCCCAGCAACTCTTCAAAGGAAAATATAATCCTTGCTGTTTCTCCGTCTTCCTCCCCAAATGATCCTTGGTAGTATTAATACATGAACATTATTTTTCAGTCCCCAGCACCTAATCTTTGATTTCCTTTCCTTTTTCCAGATCCCCTATTCTTTTTCCTATTTAAAAAAAAAAAAAAAAAAGACTCTCTCATTCTCAAGCTCCAGCCCTCTCTACCTCTTATCCACCTATTTCCTTGCATCCTGGCATCTCTAGTAGCGAGTATTACTAATCTATTAATTACTAAACTCCCTTTAATCCAAGGGTATTAAGTCCAATGCAACCTCTCCCTTTGAAGGCAACTTAACATGTTTTTGGAAAAATACTTCTTGTTTCTCCATTTACATCTTTGCTCTCTGATTTCTCAAAACGCCTGTTTTCATCTCCTTTTCTTGTTTCCTTATTCCTGTCACTTCCTTTTACATTCATCCATTCAACAAATATTTATGATAAGTATTGATAATATTGATAAGCTGGCCTCCAACCATGCTATCTTACACTACCTTTGATTTCCTCCCAACATCTTCTTGGCTCCTTAATCCTCAATTTCCCATTCGTTCATTATTTATACACACAACCACCCCAAGCAGCATACATCCATATCCTAACTGTACCTCCCTATTACAGGTCTCTTGACCAGCCTCCTGCACCATCTCTGCCACACCAAATAGCTCCAATACCTTCCGATTCTCCCAGCCCCAGATATCCAACCCCACACCACCCATATCCCCAGGCCCAGCTCCTCCAGCAACTCTTCTCATCCCTGTGCCCTCCCTCCCAGTATCTCCCAGACCCCTAAACAGCACCGCCCCCCGCCCTTCTCACGGGCTCGGTTGTCACGGTAACCGTTGTCTCAGTGACGGTCTCGCTCAGCCCAGCCCCTGCCTCGGCCATGGCTAAGGCTCAGGAGAGGGACGAGAGGAGGAAGGCGGATGAGACACCCTTCCCTTTTTCTGTCTCTGAGGTCTAAGAGAAGCGGTATCGGATTCAGAGTGGTAGCCGGGATCCTCCACCTTCTTTTTTCCCCCTCCTCCTGGGCCTCCGCTTCTCCACCCCTCGGGATAACCTGGCCAACTCCACTTCCGGCTCTCTGCTTCCGGGTGTGACGCATTCTGCAGTCCTCCTTTTTCCCTTCCCCGGCACCAAATGCGTCAAAGCGCAGGCGTCGCTGGATTAGTTCCGCCGTAACGCGACAGCGCGCAGGCGCTGCAAGAAAGAGAAACAAATTTGGCGGGAGGGGTATCTCTGTGGGTGTGGGAGGCGGAGCGAGAGTCAAGGGCAGCTCGCGCACGCACAGCCTAGAGGAAGCAGGAGAGGCGCCCAGATGGGTACGGCCAGGCCAGTAGCTGCATAGTGGGTGTGGCGAGGGCGGGGTGTGTGCACCAAGCTGAGTCCTCCCGCAGTCCATTTACCCTGTCTGGGTGAGTGGACGGGCGAGGAAACTTGAGGAGCAATATAGACCCTATCGTGGCCTGTTTCCCTTTCCTTGTTGTTTCGTCTAGGTTTCTCTAATGAAAAAAGGAGTTGGGAGCAGTTGGAAACACACTTAAGACTCAAGCGATGTGGGTCCTAGCCCTCGCCCTGTGCCGGTAGGTGTTTGAGCAGGTGTTAGTGCACGTTCAACGTGGGTTTTTTTTTTTTTCCAGTCACTGTGCTACGCCTTGAAGATGGAGGCGCGTTAGACGCTCAGACCCTGACTTTTAGCTCCCAGTCTAGTAGGAAAGATAGGCAAGCTGAAAACTGACAAAAATATGAAGTATTGGGGCATTAACAAATGCCACGTCTGATCTGTAAATCTGAATATAGTTACTACCAACATACTCATTCTCTCTGGGGTGATGAGCAGAGAAATGGTCATAAATTACAGTATAGGCCATTTTATAAAGATATATGCACATTTCTTAAGAGGGTAAAAGAAAGTGGTAAAACAAGAACTACGAAGGCAGACAAGTAGGTTTTAGAGAGCAGCTTACAAAGTTGTAGATGTGTGCGCTACAGGAAATGGAGTTTTGTAGTGCTTCGATCTGAGGGACTGCCAAATGAGGCTTGACAGGTAGGCAGTGGTTATATGGAAGGACCTGTATGCTTTGTTAAGAAACTTGGGCTTAATCCAATCAGTGTTATGGGCCAGAGAAAGGCTTAAAGTAGGGTAGAAACATGAATAGGTTTGTTTCAGATTTCAGGAGTGGGTCAGGAAAGTCAACTGCTGCAGCAGTTCAAATGTACAATGGGAAAGACTGCCCTGCCCATTCTCCAGGTTGCTGTCAAACAAGATAGCTATGTTCGAGAGCTCTGAATATATATAAAGGGCCACACAATTATGTGATAATTATTACTGTAACCCCTTGGTCGCCATTTAAGCCCAAGAATGCAGAACCTAAGTATGTATTTGTTCCCCTTGAAAGTTTTTGGTCCAAACAGAAAACAGCAAGACAGTTCAGCATATCTAGTATAGTTCATTAAGAAAAACCAAACACATATATAGCACCACACAAATATAGAGCCACATATATATACACAAGCACAGATATACAGTATAATTTGGTTATCTCTGTGGAGTAGGATTCCTTGTGACTTTACTTTTTTCTATCTTACTGTGTAAGAATCTATTATAATAGATATACAGCTGATCTTTGAACAACGTGGAGATAAGAGGTGCTCACCATTTGAAAATCCATGTATAACTTTGACTCCCCCAAAACAACTACTGTTGACTGGATGCCTTACCAATAACATAAACAGTTGATTAACACGTTTTGTATATGCATTATATATTGCAATCTTACAGCCAGGTAAGCTAGAGAAAACATTATTAAGAAAATCATAAGGAAAAGAAAATATATTTACTATTCACTAAGTAGAAGTGGATCACATTTTCATGTTGAGTAGGCTGAGGAGGAAAAGGAGGGCTTAAATGTGCTGCTATCTTGTGGGTATCAGAGGTGGAAGAAAATCCACATAAGTAGACTCAAGCAGTTCAAACCCGTGTTGTTCAAGAGTCAGCTGTATAGTGATCACTTAGTGGTATTACGTAGTGTCAGATTTTTTGTTGTCCAAATTTATATGCTGAACAGATCTGGTTAAAATTTCTGTGAAATATCTCACTATCCAAATTCCTAGTTTTTCTTACCCTAAATTCAGGAACCAAATAGATTTAAGTAGAGTGGCAATACTTATAATTGCTTTTTGTTTACATTCGCCTCATTTCTGACTCTACTTCTTTGTCCTTATTTTTCCCCCTTTTCGTTTTTGTGTATTTCTGTAAACTCATTTAAATTCATTTTGAAATAAGGTAGATTATAAGTAACATACATGTATCAGGGTCTTATGGAAAAATATAACTTTAATAAGGAAATTCAACTAAAGGTAAGAGTACTAAGGGAACAATGATAATCCCCACATGATGATCTGATTCTCTTCTGGGAGCAAAACATTGCAACCAGATGGGATGGATAAGGCATTGAAGAACCCAGCATCCTTCACTTTCCAAAAGGAGAGAGGGACTGTTGAGTTGCCCAGAAAAAAGGTCAAGAGTCTTCCTTTTCCTGGAACCTATGAGGAAAGAAAGGACATGTTATATTCGCCCAAAGAAGAGTTTCTAGTAGTATAAGATATGCAATTAAATAATCAAGGAAGGACTTTTATTAACGACATCATTGAGGACTAGCTCCCTTAAATAATCCTCCAATTCCAATTCCAAGACAACTAAAAATGCTGGGATTAAAAATATATCCAATGAATTATAACCTCAAAGCAAAGGTTTCTTAGGACACAAAAAGTACTAGCTGTAAAAGAAGAAAAGGATAAGCTGGACCTCATAAAAACTTAAAACTTCTGCTCATTTAAAGAGGGTTAAGAAAATAAATAGGCAAGCCACAGTCTGGAGGAAAAAAGAGTCTTTTTTTTTTTTTGTAAAATGACAACCAGTGATAGGAAAAAATACTCTTAAAAGATATATCTGACTATGAATATTTTTAATCCATTGATGAGGTGGCAAGAAAGTAAAGGCAAACTTCACACTGGTAAAAGTTATGCAAAACCAGAAATCCAGACAGTGAAAACTGAAGTCCCAATGAAACGTGACACTATGGTGCCCCTAATACTGTTATTACGGTCACTGAAAGCATAGGAAATAAGGGACAAAATGTATAAGGTCTGATAGGAGATTCCCTGCATAAATTTGGGAACTGCAAAGAGCTGCCCTTTTTTGTAAAAGTGAACAAGAAAAGAAAAAAATTCAACTCTATAGAAGAGGAATTTGTCTCAGTAGGTAGAAGGAGAGAAAACTCTCTCCTGAGAATTTCTAACTATAAGCTGACCCTTACATGGATTTGCAGCTCAAATTCATACTGTCTGTCTGTTCCAAAAAACATGAAGCCAAGAATTTATTTAAAGTAATTCCAGCTTGATAGTGCTTCAAGGAAAAGAAACACAAATACTGAGAATACAGCACTCACTCAAGGTCTCAAAGAATTCCTACAGTTCGAGTTCTAAAAAACTCAAATTTATAGACAAAATCACAAAACAGAGAAAAAAGGCACCATGAGAGAGACAGCAAAAACAAAAGACAGCAGCATCAGAAGACAAAATCCATGGATATCAGAATTATGAGACATAGAATATTATAACCATATTTAATATTTTGAATAAAGAATAAAAATTTAAAATATGATTAATGAACTGAGAATTATTTAAAAATTGAGGAGATTTGAAAAGTAATTAAATAGAACTCAAAGTAATAACAATAATGAAAAGTAATATTTGAAATAAACTGAAGACAGAATTAGTGACATGGAAGAGGGACCTGAAGAAATTACCCAGAAAATGGCATAAAGAGAAAAGCGATTGAAAATATGAAAATAGGGTGAGAGAAATGGAGGACAAAAGAGACATCTCTCTTCTAGTAACTAATTAGAAGTCCAGAATGTGAGGACTGAGAACATGGGGGAAAGGCAATTTTAAATGAGATGATGGCTGACAGTTTTCCAAGGCTGATGAAAAAAAAAATTCACTCTCAGTTTCAGAAAGTACAACAAATCCCAAACAGAATAAAAAAAAAAAAAAATCACATTTTGATATACTATAGTGACTGAAGGACACCAAAGACAAAGATGATGCCTTAAAAGAATTCAGAAAGTCCATGTTCCCTAAATCATGCGTGACTAATTCTCTCCAATGTAAAGCTACCTTGACTGCAGTTGAAGACTGCAGTATAAGATGCTGACCACTAAACAATACCTACTTCTTATGTTTTTTTGTTTGTTTTTTCATTTCCTTTTATATATCCTAAAAGTAGGTCAGGTGGGATAGCTCGATAGCTCATGCCTGTAATCCTAGCCCTTTGGGAGGCTGAGGTGGGTGGATCACTTGAGCTCAGGAGTTCAAGACCAGCCTGGGAAACACAGAGAAACCCCATTTCTACTAAAAAAAAAAAAAAAATTTTAAATGTAATTAAAAAAATAAAAAAAAACAACAAATCTCCCTATTACCAGAACTGCACAGAAATGGACAAAAGGAAACAGCAGTTTAGAACAACAACAGAATCACTAGATTTGTTTAGTTAGCAAACAGACTAAGCAGAGAGGGGGAAGGGATGCCCACTTGCAGTTGGTACAGGTGTAGAAGACAGTTTGCCCTTCATCTGCTGAACGCATCTGTCTGGTGTGGTATGCCATTCCTTCATGACCACATCGAGAGCAGCGCCTGTCAACCTGGGAAGAAACTGGTGGATTAGGAAGGCCTGGTCATATCCCCTTACTTCCCACAGGAATCAGGCGATCACTCCTCTCAAACATCGATGCTTTACATTTCTTTTCCCTCTTGGAATTGGGCACACAACTCTCCAGATCTCTGCAATCCTCCGTTTCTTTCCTACTCACCTCATGGAGCCAGTCCTTGAGGTCATTAACTTACCACAGGTCCCTGGAACTCAGGCCCTTCCTCCACCGACATAGGCATGGCTGTCCCCAGCTGGTGGAACACAACTGAAGTCTTCACAACCTTCCCCTCAAAGTCTGCACAGGCAAGTAAGAACTGGTTATGGAGACAACCAGAGGGAGCTGACACTGGAACCCTCCCCTCTCCCCTGGCTGGTTAGGCCAGGAAGCCCTATATCCTTTCCTTCATTTTTCATCTCGAGACCAAATGTACAATTGCCTGATCTCCTGCTCTAGGGTCCCCTCCCGAACCCAACCGATCTTGAGGTCCCCAAGTTTCCGACCCTGGGCCCTCCGTCAGGACCACTGCGTACAAGCCTCTCACCCCGAACGTTGATGTTGAAGCCACAGCGAGTACAGGTAACCGTATCCTGAGCTCCGGGCAGAGGCAGGACCGAGCCACACTCTGAACAGAAATCTAGGTCCGACTGAAAGCTGGCGCAGGTGCTGGCGAGGTCCATGACGCACATGCGGTCAGGTCTGAGGAGGGAGTTACAAGTTATATTAACAGAAAGAGAGAGGAATCCTCCCAACACAGGTCATAACTATTCTGCCCCAGTACCTGGGAGTATATAACCCGAGCTCTCCTCCCACGCACGCCTCCTGCCTCTGTGACCAGGGAGCTGAAACGCCCGGAATGGCTTACTAGCTAGCGTCGGGTACTAAAGGACTTGAAACGCTTTCCTGGGGCCAGCGAGAGGAGCGAGCCAACTCCGTGGGCTAGAGCGGCAGCTCTGCGCCCGCGGCTGAGCGGCGAGGTAGAGCCGGCTAGAGCGTCACGTGTTCGGGCTGACGATTGGTTGTGACGTCATAATTAATTGCGAACCTTGTCTCGGGAGCCGTAGAGAGGGAGCCTAACCTCTTCGAAAGGAGTTTGTGGCTCGGCTTTCACCCTAGTACTGAGACGTTGAGCACAAAACTGGTAGCCAATGCTGCGCTTCCAGCTAATTTTCCCACCAGCACCCAATCCTGGGATATTTTTTCTTTGTCTCACATCCTACAGGAACCGAGTCCCTGGGGATATCCCCCTGAAGACCGTATTTTGCTGGAAATCATCTTTCAAAATACTGATTTCTTTGGATTAGAGAACTACAGCTACTCCTGATCCTGAGCCGGTATTTCCCTTTTGCGGCTGCAGAGTAGTTAAAAAGAAAGCTAAGTGTTCTGGGACGTAAAATTTTAGCGTTCCTTGGGTCCCGCTAGCGAGCGTGGGCTTTCTGCAGAGCGCAACCAGCCTCCTGTGCTTTGGTAACAGTTCGCCGCTTGTAAGGGGTAAGTCGGATTCTTGAGGGACAGCAAGTGGTGAGGGTGAAGTCAGGAAGTATAGGGTCCAGCCCTACAGGGTTCTGTGAGCCCCTCTCTGTTGATGTGGAGACAAGAAACCAGAAATAAAAGACACAAGAAACAGAAAGTTTGGGCGAGATGGTGGGGCGGGGCGGGGGGGGGGGCGGTTCACTGCCAACCAGATCGCAGAGTCTTGCAGTGGCCCCGTCCGTGTCTGCACATTCTGACTTGTTGAATACAAAGCTGGGGGCAGGGTAAGTAGGTGTGGCTTGGTGGTTGGTGGTCAGCGACCGGGGGAAGGGTAGATGGGGCGTAGCAGTGATAGGGTGAAGTACATTACATATCATACAGGTAGGGACCCAGAAATTTCTAGGAGCCAGGATGAGGCAAGGAGCCTAATGCGTCAGCACTTTTCCATACTTGCTAAGAAAGAACAGACATTAAGATTTATATTACTCTTTTTTTTTTTTTTTAAGACTGGGTTTCACCATGTTGGTCAGGCTGGTCTTGAACTCCCGACCTCAGGTGATCCGCCCGCCTTGTGGCCTCTAAAGTGCTTGGATTACAGGCATGAGCCACCACACCCGGCCAAGATTTATATTACTCTTACTGATTATCTCTTCTAAGAAAATAGGAACCTGGTGCAGAAGTAGAACATGAAAGTGGCCATGGAATGTGACCACTGAAGCACAGCATCACATAGAGACAAATAAGCCCCCGGATGTCTGTGGGTTTACCTGACAGCTGTCAGGCCTACTGCAAGAGCTTGGAGGAGGGGAGTTTTCTCTTAACTCCTCCTGGGAATGAGACGTCTCAGCCATCTTTGGATGCCACCTTCCCTAGCTGGCTAAACAGCAGGCATTTTCTCAGTACCGACGCTGTAGCACAGCCGAGGAAGCCCTAGTAGCCCTTATGCGGGCATAGCGGGGCTGTAGAGCGTCTTGCCTTAGGGTCATTTCCCTCACAATGTCATCCCAGGTTCTCACTTCCCGACCTGAGACCTGAGAGGCATTAGTAAAAGAATTAAGATCACCTATGAATAAGATCACCTGTGAATAATTAAGATTACCTAGGAATAACTAAAGTCACCTATAAATAATTACTGTGGTTATATCTCTAGTTATTTTCTTCTTTATTATTTATATGGAAATAGGCTGAAGCTTCTGACTCCTGCCTTGGCCCCTATGGGGTCTTGTCCCAGTGGATGAAAGGAAGCAGGGATGAAGTGGGACACTTGAGAAGGGGCTCAGGACTTTGGAGGTGGTGGAACAGAAGAGCTTGGGACTTCCCTTCCTTGGACTCCTGCTGGATAAGTGAGGCTAGCAGTAGTCCAGGGAGCTTATTAAATAGGATTTCATAAGACTTAGGTTGAATTTGGCTTTTAGTTGTATCTGCCACTTATCGAACTCTTAAATCATTATTGTCATCCGTTAAGTGGACAGCTGACATTTCCCTGATCTTTTATAAAACATGAGAATGTGTCTTTGGAAAATCTTGCTATTTTCATTAATCTTTAACTTATATTCTAAGTAGAAACTTTCCCTGAAGGGGCAGCTTGTAGTTGTTTCCTAGTTTCCTTCTAGGCCTCCCATTATCACCCACTCTTATAGCTGTGTTAAGTTCTTTCATGTAAAAGTTCTGAAGCCATCACTATTTTCTCCTGTGAAGGACAGAAGCTGTAGTCTTTCATTGGAAGAGGTTCCCATCTGCCTTTCTCTGTAATAATGGAGAGAACACCATAGTGAAAGGGTTAAAACTCAACAAACTGCTGAAGAGTGACAAGGCCTATCACTTAACTGTGAAATTGCTTGTTATTTTGTCTGTCTTACAAAGGGAGATGTGTTGTTGAGCTGATTGTCATAGGCAGTTTTTATTCTCACTTATCTGTGTGTCTGCCTCCTTTGACAATGGAACTTGAAATTAGCCTTCTGCCCTCCTCAGTTTTCTCTTTTTAATTTGAAAAACAGCCAACATCCCCTGTGAATTTCAGTAAAGGAACACACCATTAAAAGGCATATCCTTTTTCCAACAAAAGCTCACAATCTATTCAATAAAGTATTTATTGAGCAACTATTCCAGGTTTTGAGCTGAGACTGCAAAGTTGAAATTTGTGTTCTCTGGCATCATTGAACATGAATGAGTAATTAGAATATAATAAAAGCATGCTAGTAGGTACAAAATGTGAGAGCCCAGAACATGCATATAAAGAAAACATGTCTGTAAACTTCAAGGAGGACTGGGAAATGATTTAATAAAAAGATAGTTATAATGTTATGGCAAATATTTAAAAAGATGTTCAGATATTATGTGTCAAGGATCATCAGCAATCAACAAATCATTAATTTTGAGAACTTGGGATCACAAACTCTAATGTTAAGTACTGTGCTAGAAGCCGTGTACAGAGAAGTAAAAGTAAGAAGATCATACTTTTAAAATCTCAAAATAAGCTTACATAGGCAAATAAGAATGTTCGTAAGAAGTCAGTGAGACCAAATATTTGATATCAGCTCCTTTCTGGTAATATAGAGGCATCATAATTGTAAATATAAATTACGGCTCCTAATGAGCCTAAATTTCAGCATCAAAATGTTAAAAGTGATATATGAATACAGATATCACAGTGTAAGTCATGGTTAACTTTCAAATGAGTTGTAGAAATAAAATATATCAAGTGTTTAGAGGAAGGGAAAACCACTGTGACAGTAGGCCAGAAAGACTTTATAGTCACGAGCTTGACCTGTGAAGGACAGATAGACAGAATTTATTGCGAACTTACCAAGCTCCTTACATTGAATTCATATTTGTTCTTTATACCCCTGAGAGGCAGATTTTTGTCTTACATCTCCATTTTATAGATGAGAAAGCTGACGGAATTTACTTGCCCTGAGTCCCACACCTAGGAAGTGGTGGAATTAAGATTCAGATCTAGCCCTGTCAGACTCTAAAGCCCATCCTTTGAACTGTAAATGGTATAAAAGGCACAGAGAGGAAATGCCAGACATCCTCAGTGACTTAAATATGACTTCACAGTAAGCTAAGGTTAGACCAGTGATGACACATAAAAGTTGATAGTTTTCATTTGTGTTGCTATCAGCCTCCTGTACAAATAAACCCAGAGTAACCATAAATTCCCATCCTGAGGAGTCCAACAGGGAACAGTTTCATGATGGATTTAGGGTAAAGGATGACTGGCATTGGAAGGCAGGCAAGCAGAGGGCCGGGCAATTAAATAACAACAGAATTTCAGGCCGGGCACTGTGGCTCACGCCTGTAATCCTAGCACTTTGGGAGGCTGAGGCAGATGGATTGCATGAGCTCAGGAGTTAGAGACAAGCCTGGGCAACATGATGAAACCCCATCTCTACTAAAATACAAAAAAAAAATTAGCTGGGTGTGGTGGCGTGCGCCTGTAATCCCAGTTACTTAGGAGGTTGAAGCAGGAGAATTTCTTGAACCCGGGAGGTGGAGGTTGCAGTGAGCTGAGATGGCACCACTGCACTCCAGCCTGGGCAACAGAGCAAGACTGTCTGAAAGTAAAAAAAAAGCAGAATTTCAGAACAAAAGATTAGAGGGTAGAAATGCTGTATGTGCTGATAGAGACAGAGAGGGCTCGGATCAAGAAACTACAGAAAGAGAAAACTAGAAACCTAGAATCATCTAGAAAACTAGGACCTAGAGAGAGAGATCCAAGATGGCCACGTAGCAGCAGCTCAGGATTGTAGCTCCCAGTGAAAGCGCAGAAAATGAGTGGATGCCGCAATTGCAGACGAATTTTTGATGCCCACAGACTGGGAGATTCCCGGCAAAGGAGCCACATGGGTCACCAGCGTGACTCTTTTGGCCGGCACAGCGCTTCTTGGTGCGGAGTGTACAGGACTGGGTGCCCTTTTAGTCAGGCTCGGCTGGTCCCATCCCCACAAGGAGAACAGCAATTGGAAGTGCTGAGGACTGAGAGCAAGCACAGCTGAACCTGGGAAGGCCCAGCTCTGTGAGGAAGGGGCGCCTGCCGAAGGAAAACTAAGAAACAGAAAAAACTTCATAACCAGCAAGCCGGACGTCCACTCAGAGACCCAATCTGAAAGTCGGCAATTACAAAGATGACAGGTGGATAAATCCACAAAAATGGGAAAAAACCAGTGCAAAAAGGCTGAGAACACCCGAAATCAGAATGCTTCTCCTCCTACAGGGGATCGCAACTCCTCATCAGCAAGAGAACAAGGCTTGACGGAGGATGAGTGTGATGAACTCACAGAATCAGGCTTCAGAAGGTGGATATAAGAAACTTCTGTGAGCTAAAAGAACATGTTCTAACCCAATGGAAAGAAACTAAGAACCTTGAAAGAAGATTTAACGAAATGCTAACGAGAATGGACAACTTAGAGAGGAATATAAGTGAATTGATGGAGCTGAAAAACACAACATGAGAACTTCACGAAGCATGCACAAGTTTTAACAGCCGAATTGACCAAGCAGAAGAAAGGATATCAGAGGTCGAAGATCAACTCAATGAAATAAAACAAGAAGGCAAGATGACAGAAAAAGGGTAAAAAGGAATGAACAAAGTCTCCAACAAATATGGGACTATGGGAAAAGACCTAATCTACATTTGATAGGTGTACCTGAATGTGACGAAGAGAATGAATCCAAGCTGGAAAATACTCTTCAGGATATTATCCAGGAAAACGTCCCCAACCTAGCAAGGCAGGCCAGTATTCAAGTCCAGGAAATACAGAGAACGCCACAAAGATATTCCTCAAGAAGAGCAGCCCCAAGGCACATAATCGTCAGATTCACCAGGGTTGAAATGAAGGAGAAAATGCTAAGGGCAGCCAGAGAGAAGGTTCGGGTTACCCACAAAGGGAAGCCCATCAGACTCATGGCAGATCTCTCAGCAGAAACCCTACAAGCCAGAAGAGAGTGGGGA
>PVKP010031071.1:0-27326 GCA_004027715.1 Plecturocebus donacophilus
CTCTCCCCAGACAACACTGCCATTCTAGAGACGTGAACAGCATGAGCAAGAGAATGGAAGTAGGATTGTGAGGGCCTTGTTGAGCAACAGACAGGCAGGTGAAGCTGGAGCATGAAGTCCCTAGAGATGAATGGTTTCTCGCTGGAGTTGGCTGGATCCAAGGGCTATGACCTTCCTCCTTATGTGTAGAACTGGAGGTGCCCTAGGTCATGGCCAGCAGCCCTAGGAGTGGGACTGAGGAGCTGTTGGCAAACTAGTTAGGCAAGGCCATCATCTCCATGATGTCATCCAGCTGCTGTGTTCTCTGGGCGGGCAAGTGCCAGGCAAACTTCCGGCCCTGGAGGAGGAGAAGGGGCCTCAGATGCCCACTGGGCAGCAATGAATTCCAGGAGACCCAGCTCACAAACAAAGGAGAGGCAAGGGGCTGGAACAGAAAGGAGAGAGTTCTGGATGTGCCAGGCTGGACCTCTTTAGACTTCTGGGAGTCCCTGTTGCCTGGGCGTGGAGAGTGGGGGTCTAGGCTCATGGTGGGTCACTATGTAATTGCGATCTGATGGATTGGACACTGGCTCCTGATCACACTTATAATACACGTGTGGCAATTTTGTTACCACTATGACCTTCACAGCTTGAGTTCTATGAGGTGGGACCACCATTATACAGATAAGAAGACAGGTTCAGAACCTTCGTTCTTTTGGTTTTTCTTTTTTCTTTTTCTTTTTCTTTTTTTTTTTTTTTGAGACAGAGTCTAACTCTATCGCCCAGGCTGGAGTGGAGTGGCACAACCATGGCTCACTGCAGCCTTGACCTCCTAGGCTCACAGTGGGACTACAGACATGTGCCACCATGCCCAGCTAATTTTTTTATTTTTTGTAGAGACGAAGGTCTCCCTATGTTGCCAGGGCTAGTCTCAAACTCCTGGGTTCAAGCAATCCGCCTTCCTTGACCTCCCAAAGTGCTAGGATTACAGGCGTGAGCCACTGTGCCTGGCCAGGACATTTGTTCTTAATCACCATATTCTACCATCCACCATTTGGGAATTCTGCTCAGATGAAGCCTGGGCACTGGGGAGACCTGGGGCCTCAGTCTGCCCATCTGTAAAATGAGGGGGTTTGACTGGCCTCCTTCAAGCCCTCCTAGGGCAAGAGACTGTAACAAGAAGGGTCTAGAGGGCTGGGTGCAGTGGCTCACACCTGTAATCCCAGCACTATGGGAGGTCGAGGTGGGCTAATCACGAGGTCAGGAGATCGAGACCATCCTGGCTAACATGTCTCTACTGAAAATACAAAAAATTAGCTGGGTGTGGGCGCCTGTAGTCCCAGCTACTTGAGAGTCTGAGACAGGAGAATCACTTGAATCCAGGAGGCGGAGGTTGCAGTGAGCCAGGATTGCACCACTGCACTGCAGCCTGGGCGACAGAGTGAGACTCCATCTCAAAAAAAAAAGAGTCTAGATTCTTCCAGGTTCAGCCAGAGTGGGGAGTGGCTGGAACAGCTCAAGAGTCAAGGGTATTTTGGCTCCAGAGCCCAGTTCGAGAATGAATATTTTACCGACTTATCAGTGTGGGATCCTGGCAAACCCTTCTCTCTACTTGTGAATGTAGCACCTGAATCTTGGCATCACAGAATCCTAGATACCCATCTTATGGTCTAAATAGGTAACTGAGTCCCAGAGAGGACAAGGGACAGGCTTCAGGTAGCGTATCAAATCAGGAGCAGAGCCACTCTGCACCCCAGATCCTCAACCTCCCAAAACTCTTTTTCCTCCTCAGGGCCTGGCACACTCAAGCATGAAATAACATGCATCTTGAGTGCCTACCCCATACCATGCACTCATTAACCATCAGCCCAGCCCTGTAAAGCAGATGCTAGTGTTCTGTCCAATTTACAGACAAAGAAATTGAGGCTCAGAAAGGAGAAGTCATTTGTCCGAGTTGACAGAGCATGTTGGTGGTAGGGCAGGGATTCAAACCCAGGTATACAGGCCCTTCCCCCTCAGCAGATCCAGTAAGCCTCACTGGAGGCATGAAGACCTGTAGACAGCAGGGTGGATGGCTCCTTTGCTGGTCCTGAAGGCGTGCAGTGTCCAGTTCAGAGTTTCCACGCAGGCCTGGCCTCTCTGGGGCAGGCAGAAAAGTGCTGAGGACAGCAGAAGGGCTCTGAATCTTCCCAGAGGAGGCGGCTACGGTGGGAGGGAGTGCTCTGCACCAACCTCAGAGCCAAGTGTAGACGTGGCGGCTGGACCAGCTGCAGGCAAGGGAAGGCAGGCAGGGTGGGGCCCAAACCCAAACCCAGCCTCCAAGCCGTGTTCCCTGCCTTCCGCCAGCCAGGCCCTGCTCTGCCCACCCTTCTCGCTCTCCATCTGGATTTGAGATGAGGACGCAGGGCCTAATAATAGCCAAATGGCAGCGGAGGCAGTGCCTGGAGCCACTGCCAGTTGGGGCCTGGGGTCCCCCATGGTCTCACGTTGTCCTCCAACAGGCTTCAGAACTTTGAAAGTACTGCACTCCAGCCTGGGCAACAGAGCGAGACCTTGTCTTAAAAAAACCAAACCAGACAAAAAAAAAACCCTTTAAAAGGAATAGCAACTGCTTATGAAGTTTGTAATATGTGCTGGGCACTGTGCTAAAGCTTAGCCCACAGTCATTCACTTATTCCTCACACCACCCCATGGGCTAAGACTATTCTTAGCCCTTTTGATGGATGGAACACTGCCCCTGATGATAACAGGAATTTGGCAGCCTTCAATTGCTGAGCGTGCACACTGTCCCTCCTTGGCACTGTGCTAAGCACTTTCTTTGTATTTTCCCATCGATTCCCCATAGAATTATGAGACAGATGCTAATTTCTTAAGATGGAGAAAACCATGAGGCCCAGAGAAAAAAGTGACTTGCCCAAGGTCACACAGCTATGATGGACAGAGTTGGGACTCAAACCCAGGACTTTCTAACTTTAGAGAGGCTAAGACCTTGCTTCTGGAAACAGACAAACTTGAGTAGGGTGGGGATATCACTGCTCCTTAGCTATGTAGCTTTGGCAAGTCACATCACCTGCCTGAGCCTCTGTTTTCTCCTCTGTAAACTGGGGGCTTGGTTGAGATAATACTAAGACTCCCTGGCAGCTATTAAGCCCACCTTGGGTGTAATATAGTAGGTAATTTACAACACATTTACATGGTGCATTCTCTCAGTCAATTCTCACAATAGCTCCCAATATGAGGACTCTTCTCTTCCAGCACCTGTTTTTTGTTTTTGTTTTTGAGACGGGGCCAGGCTGGAGTACAATGGCACAATCTTGGCTCACTGCAACCTCTGCTTCCCAAATTCAAGTGATTCTCCTGCCTCAGCCTCTCGAGTAGCTGGGATTACTAGCATGTACCACCAAGCTCAGCTAAGTTTCCATATTTTTAGTAGAGACAGGGTTTCACCATGTTGGCCAGGCTAGTCTCAAACTCTTGATCTCAGGTGATCTGCCCACCTCAGCCTCCCAAAGTGCTGGGATTACAGGTGTGAGCCACCGCGTCTGGCCCCAGCACCTGTTTTATAGAAGGGAAATGTGAGTCTCAGAGAGAGGAAGGCACTTGCCCAGAATCTACAGCAAGTGAGTCAGGATTTGAGCCCAGTGCTATGATTCTAGAGGCTGAGCTCTTTTTTATTTTTTGAGACAAGATCTCTGTCACCCAAGCTGGAGCACAGTGGTGTGATCATGGCTCACTACAGCCGTGACCTCTCTGGGCTCAGGTGATCCTCCCACCTCAGCCTCCCAAGTAGCTGGTACTACAGGCATTCACCACCACACCTGACTAAATTTTATAGAGATGGGTTTCCCCATGTTGTCCAGGCTGGTCTCGAACTCCTGGTTTCAAGTGATCCATTCACCTCGGCCTCCCAAAGTGCTGGAATTACACAGGTGTGAGCCACCATGCCTAGCTAGGCATGAGACTTTTTTTTTGGCCAGTAGAATATAGTGGAAGTGACTTTGCCAGTTCCAAGCCTGGGCCTTAAGATATTGTGTAGCTTCCGCTCATTCTCTTGGAACTCTCACAGCTGTTATGTGGACAAGCCTGGGCTATCCTGCCAAAGAGATCACCAGAACAGGGACTAGTCGTCCTAGCTGAGGCTGTCCCAGTCAGTCACCAGCTAATCCAATAGCTGACCACAGATACATGAGTAAGCCCAGGTGAGACCAGAAAAACCTTTAGCTAAGCCTAGCCTGAAGTGCCAAGCCATGAAATCTTGAGCTAAAATAATGGTTTCTGTTTTAAGGCACTAAGTTTTGGGGTGGTTTGTCATGCAGCATTGTTGTGGCAATTGATAACTGATACACAGCTTTATTCAGTGTAGTTAATGCTAACTGCTGTAACAAACCAAACATCTCAGTGGTTTAAACCGATCAGAGTTTATTTCTCACTCCTGCAAAGTCTGATATAGTTGGGGCTGTCTCTGGGAGCTCTCTTCCAAGCAGTGACCTTGACCCCCAATGCTGCCTCCAATCCAGGTTCTCCCTGTAATCTATTCCTGAATCCTCTGCATGTGGAAAGGGAATCAGAAAATCAAAGGAGGCGCATCCACACTTAACTGCCTTTGCGCAGGGGTCACGTATAATTTCATTGGCCTATATGTAGTCGCGTGACTCTACTAACTGCAGGAAAAATGAGAACATGCCCTTCCTGTGTGTCCAGGAAGAGGAAACAGGTTATAGAACACAAAGCATTGTTCCGTGACATTCCTCCTGTTGTGGGGCTGGTGTGTGTGTGTGTATATGTGGCAAGGGTTGGAGGATGGTGTGTGTTAAACAGAGAATTAACATCTATAAAGAATCAATGGTGGTGCCTGCCTGTAATCCCCGTACTCTGGGAAGCTGAGGCAGGAGCATTGCTTGAGCTCAGGAGGTTGAGGCTGCACTGAACCGAGATCATGCCATGCACTCCAGCCTGGGCGCCAGGGCAAGACCCTGTCTAAAAAAAGAGAGAGAGAGAGAGAGAGAGAGAGAGAGAGAGAGAGAGAATCAATTTCGGCACCTGGCATATGTTAGCTTAAATAAGGGGCAAGTTACAAATAAAGAATCTGAGGCTCAGCTTAGCTGGGCCTGGTGCTGCATGCCTGTAGTCCAAGCTACTTGGGAGGCTGAGGTGGGAGATCACTTGAGCCTGGGAAGTCGAGGCTGCAGTAGGCAGAGATTGCCCACTGCATTCCAGCCTGGGTGACAGAGTGAGATCCTGTCTTAAAAAAAGAGAAAGAGGCTGGGCACAGTGGCTCATGCCTGTAATCCAGCACTTTGGGAGGCCAAGGTGGGAAGATCATCTGAGGTCGAGTTTGAGACTAGCCTGGTCAAGATGGTGAAACCCTGTCTCTACTAAAAATTCAAAAATTAGCCAGGCATGGTGGCGGGCACCTGTAATCCCAGCTATTAGGGAGGCTGAGGCAGGCGAATCGCTTGAACCTGGGAGGCGGAGGTTGCAGCGAGCCGAGATTGCACCACTGCACTCCAGCCTGGGTGGCAAGAGCGAACTCTGTCTCAGAAAAAAGAAAAAGAAAAAAAGAATCTGAGGCTCAGAAAGATTGAAGAACTTGCCCCAAATCATACAGCAAGCCAATTAAGTAGCTATTTTGTGGTAGTGAAGAGCTCAGGGAGATCTGGAGTTGGATGGATTTAGGTGCAAATCCCAACTGTGTTAATTCCTTACTGTGTGACATTTGGCAAGTTGCTCAATTTCTCTAGGCCTCAGTTTCCTCATCCAGAAAATGGGGAGAATAATAGTTCCAACATCGTAAGGTTGGGAGTGATCATTCAGGGAGCTTGCGTGGGATGGGGATCTTGGTTCCTGGGACTTACATAATGAACGTCAGCCACATAGGCAGAGACGATGCTAACTGTGATCTCACCCTGTCAGGGTCCATGAATTTGGCCAAGGGGATTTATTACGTTTTGGACAAATCCTATCCCTTCCCTCTATCTCTTGTGGTGTGAATGGTTTTATTTACTTCATTAAAAGGTAGAAATGGTCAGGCGCGGTGGCTCACGACTGTAATCCCAGCACTTTGGGAGGCCAAGGAGGGTGGATCATCTGAGGTCAGGAGTTCAAGACCAGCTTGACCAACATGGAGAAACCCTGTCTCTACTGCAAACACAAAATTACCCGGGCTTGGTGGTGCACAACTGTAATCCCAGCTACTCGGGACGCTGAGGCAGGAGAATCGCTTGAACTTGGGAGGCAGAGGTTGTGGTGAGCTGAGATTGCACCATTGCATTCCAGCCTGGGCAACAGGAGTCAAACTCCATCTCAAAAAAAAAAAAAAAAAAGAGAGAGAGAGAGAGAGAGAGAGAGAGAGAAATATGGCTAGATGTGGTGGCTTATGCCAGTATTCCCAGCACTCTGGAAGGCTGAGGTGGAAGGATCGCTTGAGTCCAGGAGTTTGAGACCAGCCTGGGCAACATGGCAAAACCCCATCTCTACAAAAATACAAAAAGTAGTTGGGTGTGGTGGCATGCACCTTTAGTCTCAGCCACTTGGGAGGCTGAGGTGGGAGAATCCCTTGAGCCTGGGAGCTGGAGGTTGCAGCGAGCTGAGATTGTGCCACTGCACTCCAGCCAGGGTGTCAGGGTGAAACTCTGCCTCAAAAAAGAGAGAGCAAGAGAGCTAGAAATATGTCTCCAGTTGAATTTTTAAAAATTAATTTTTTGAGACAGGGTCTCACTCTATCACTCAGGCTGGAGTGCACTGGCGTGATCACAGCTCACTGCAGCAGCCTCGACCTCCTGGGTTCAAGAGATCCTCCCACTTTAGCCAGTGCATGTCACTATGCCCAGCTAATTTTATTTATTTTCTTTTTTGTGAAGATCTGGTCTCACTTTGTTGCCCAGGCTGGTCTCAAGCAATCCTCCTGCCTTAGCCTCCCAAAGTGCTAGGATTACAGGTGTGAGCCATGATGCCCACTCCAGCTGAATATTTTACTGAACAAACCTTTATAAGCACAAAGCCCCTGAACACCTGTGGCTGCCGACAGATGTCTGAAATGCCTCCATTATTGCTTCCTATTTTTTTTTAAGTTTGTATAACAGACTAGCTCTGTTGCACAGGTAGGAGTGCAGTGACACAATCATGGCTCACTGAAGCCTTGAACTCCTAGGTGCAAGCAATCCTCCCACCTCAGCCTCCCAAGTGGCTGGGACTACAGGCACACACCACCATATCTGGCTAATTTTCTTATTTTTTGTACAGACAAGATCTTGCTATGTTGCCCAGACTGGTGTGGAACTCCTGCCCTCAGCAATCCTCCTGCCTTGCCTCCCAACATGTTGGGATTACAGGAGTGAACCACTGCACCCAGGCTTAAATCATTTTTTTTTTCTTTGGGAGACAGAATCTCGCTCTGTTGCCCAGGCTAGAGTGCAATGGCATGATCTCAGCTCACTGCAACCTCCACTTCTCAGGTTCAAGCAATTCTTCTGCCTCAGCCTCCCAGGTAGCTGGAATTACAGGTGTCCGCCACCACACCTGGCTAATTTTTTTATTTTTAGTAGAAACAGGGTTTCATGATGTTGGCCAGGCTGGTCTTGAACTCCTGATCTCAAGTGATCCGCCCGCCTGGGCCTCTCAAAGTGCTGGGATTATAGGTGTGAGCCACTGCGCACGGGAGGTTTAAATCATTTTTAAAGTTTTGTTTTGAATAGGTAATTCTGGGAGGTCAGAGGAGTTCTCTCTCTGGAGATAATTATGCTCGGGTCTGAAAGATAAAAAATTGTTGAACGAAAAACTAAGTTGGTCTTGACATAGGGGTGGGGCTGTTCCAGTCAAGGAGAACAGACTGTGCAAATGTCCCAAGGCAGGAACAATCTCCAGAAACTGATGGAAGACCAATGCAACTGAAGTGTGAAGGGTAAGAGAGAGAAGTGGGGTTTGGATGAGGATAGGGGGGAAAGGGGCCAGACCAAAGGGTCCCTGTGGGCAGGACTTTCTTCATGATTTGCTGGGCCAGGTGCAAAATGAAAAAAAGGGTCGCTTGTTCAAAAAGTATTAAGTATTTCAAGATGGTGACAGCAGAGCATTATAATACACTGGTCCTTCTTTACGTGAAGCTGGTCCTGCCCATGGACCATATTAAGAAGAAAGGACTTTGATGTGAGGGCTGCAGGGAGCCATGGAAGCTTTCTGAGCTAGTGGTGATCAGATCCGATTTGCATAAGCCATAGTTGCTGTCCTCACTACCCCACACCTGGATGGTGTTTCTCTGCACAGGTGTCCCGCTTCACTTTCCTATTCAACATGTCACTCCCCTGCTCAAAAACCTGCAGTGGCTTCTACTTCCTATCAGATCCAGCCCAAATTCCCTATCCAGACACTCAGAGGCCCTTCAAAATCTTCTTTTACTGGATTTAGTTAATCTAATGTCAGCAAAGGCTGTGTGCTGAATCCCAGAGAGATGATGAATCGACCCAAGTTCACCCAGCAGTTATAGGAGAGCAAGTCAGGGCTGGAACCCGGTTTCCTGAGGTCCGCCCACCCAGCCCTGGGCAAGGGCGCAGTCCTAAGTGTTTTGTATCCTCCATCCTAGCACAGAGACGTGCATACAGCAGGTTCTCAATCTGTGCCTGTGGCAGTGAGTTCGTTCCTCTTAGGGCACATCTCTGCCAGGGCATGGGTGTCCCCAAATCCAGGAGGCAGTTGGCATCCTTCCTGACTCTTCCTCTCCCTCGTCTCTACCTCCAGGACTTCACCAAGTCCCACCGCACTCAGGCCGGCGGGCCAGGTCCTGCCCATAGACATGTTTGGCCTGTACAGTGTTTCAAAGCTTTTCGAATTCATCGTTCTAACATTTTTAGATATCCGGAAACTTCACATGGCAATCCACATCTTTCGTGTCTGCAAAGTCTCAAGATTGGGTCTGGGTTCCTTCAGGGCGGCAGCTGTCTCCAACCTCAGAGCTTGGGGTGGGTGGGATGGGGAACGGTTCCGCTCCCGTCCTCAGCGGGGCTGCGGAATTTGGGACTTTGAAGCGAGAGGGCCCTAGTTACCACCAAGGACCAATCAGGATCCTGGAAGCTGATTCAATCAGACGTATAATAACCCCTCCGTCTGGGGCGGGGCCAGGTGGGGGCAAACCCCGCCTCCGGTCTCTAACCACTGGGAGCAGGGAGGTGTTTTGCCCCAAGTCTTACAGCTGGCCCCAACCTGATGGCTGACTTCTGAATCCCTTAGGGCTTCATAGATGAAATGAATACCTCTCAGATAGACCATGCTGCTTCCTCTCACCCTGTCTCTGCCTTTGCCGTCTTCTCTCACTGGACTGTGCTCTTCGACCTCATCCTCACTCTGGCTGGCTCCAGATTACCGTTCAGATCTCAGCTCACAGGTCACCTCCTTAGAAAGGCCTTCCTAGAGTACCTATCTGATGCTTCCCAAAATTACTCTGTACTGTAATTACTCCCCATCACAGCACTGACGACAGGAAATGATTTATTTTTTCTGTTTGTCCCCTGCTAGACTGTGAGCTCTGAGAAGCCAGGAACTTGGGTTTGTGTCGCTCCACATGGTCCCCAGGAGCTAGCTCAACACACATGTGTGGAACAAATGAACCACTGGATTCACAAAACACCTTTCCCTGAAGGATGCATGTGACCCCCGGGTCAGCCAGCCAGTGTGGGTGGGAGCCAGTAATGAGGCAGCCAATTCGCAATTAGGGAGCAATTAATCACTACCTAATTGGTACAAAAGACAGCTGAGGGGCTGGGAGGAGAACAAGGGAATGAAGCTCAGAAAGGAACCTCAGGTCTTTCCTGGAAAATATTGAGAGCGTACAATGAGGAAAAACATTTGAAAACCTCTTCTGTTATTGGAGGAGATTTAAATAATCAGAAGCTCCCCTCCCCCCCCAAAAAAATCCTGACTTGATCCCTTTAAAACACTTTTTTTTTTGAGACGGAGTTTCGCTCTTGTCTCCCAGTCTGGAGTGCAATGGCGCAGTCTCAGCTCACTGCAACCTGTGCCTCCTGGGTTCAAGCAGTTATCCTGGGTCAGCTTCCCGAGTAGCTGGGATTACAGGCGTCCACCACTACAGTCAGCTAATTTTTTGTATTTTTAGTAAAGAAGGGATTTCACTATGTTGGCCAGGCTGGTCTCGAGCTCCTGACCTCAGGTGATCCACCCACCTTGGCCTCCCAGAATGCTGGGATTACAGACGTGAGCCACTATGCCCAGCCAAAACATTTTTTTTTTAATTGTTTGTGGAGACGAGGTCTCGCTGTGTTGCCCAGGTTGGTCTTGAACTCTTGAACTCAAGAGATCTGCCCACTTTGGCTTCCCAAAGTGCTGGGATTATAGGCATGAGCCACTGAGCCCAGCTAGGACTTGGTCCCTTTAAGAAGCAGGTGTGCCGGGCATGGTGGCTCATGGCTGTAATCCCAGCACTTTGGGAGGCCGAGGCAGGAGGATCATGAGATCAAGAGATCGAGACCATCCTGGCCAACATGGTGAAACCCCATCTCTACTAAAAATATGAAAAATCAGTTGGGAATGGTGGCACGTGCCTGTAAGCTACTCTGGAGGCTGAGCGGGAGAACTGTGAGATGGAGGTTGCAGTGAGCCGAGATCGCACCACTGCACTCCAGCCTGAGCAACAGAGCAAGACTCTGTCTCAAAAAAAAATGAAGTAGCAGCTGGGTCTTAACCAGGCTGTGCTGGGTGGGGCTGAAGGAAGTGGAATGGAAGCTAGTGGGTGGGACTGAGGAGTAATCCTCCTTTCCTAGTTTTAGGGGCAAAATACTTTTGGGTATTAAGAAAGGTTCTTCTGGGCCAGGCGTGGTGGCTCACACCTGTAATCCTAGCACTTTGAGAGGCCGAGGTGGGTGGATCACCTGAGGTCAGGAGTTCAAGACCAGCCTGGCCATCATGGTGAAACCCCATCTTAAATTAAAAAAAAAAAAAAAAAAAAGGTTCTTCTGGCTGGGTGCAGTCATGTGTGACTATAGTCCCAGCCACTTGGGAGACCGTGATGGGAGGATCCCTTGAGTCCACGAGTTTGAAGCTGCAGTGAGTTATGATTTGCGCCACTCATTCTGCCTGGATGACAGAGACCCCTTCTCTAAAACAAACATATGCATTAAAAAATAAATAGGTTCTTTTCTTTGTAAATACCAGAAATCTCTCATTACCTTGTGCAAAAAGGGAACTTTAGGCCAGGCGCAGTGGCTCACGTCTGTAATCCTAGCACTTTGGGAGGCTGAGGCAGGTGGATCACCGGAAGTCAGGAGTTCAAGACAGCCTGGCCAACATGATGAAACCCCCATCTCTACTAAAGATACAAAAATTAGCCTGGCCTGGTGGCGGATGCCTATAATCCCAGCTACTCGGGAGACTGAGGCAGGAGAATCCCTTGAACACAGGAGGCGGATGGAGGGTGTAGTGAGCCGAGATTTCACCACTGCCCTCCAGCTTGGGCAACAAGAATGAAACTCCCTCTCAAAAATAAAAAAAAAAAAGGAAACTTTATTAGAAGGCCATCTTCTGAAGTGGTAGCAAGATTATAATTTCAAGATAAAAAGAAAGGGCCCTCTTACAGGCATGGTGGCTCAGTCCTAGAGCTTTGGGAGGCTGAGGTAGGTGGATCATTTGAGGTCAGGAGTTGGAGACCAGCCTGGGCAACACAGTGAGACCACCAATCCTACACACACACACACAAAAAAAGACTGCTTAAAAAAGCTTGCTGGGCATGGTGGCGTGCTACTCAAGAGGCTAAAGTGGGAAGATTGAGCCCTGGAGTTCAAGGTTGCACTGAGAGATGATCACACCACTGCACTCCAGCCTGGGCAACAGAGAGAGACTGTCTCTAAATCAATCAATCAATCAATCAATCAATCCTGCCTTACATTAAAATTGCAGGCGGGGTCCGGTGGCTCACACCTGTCAACCCAGCACTTTGGAAGGACGAGGTGGGTGGATTGCTTGAGCTTAGGAGTTCAAGAGCAGCCTGGGCAACATGACAAAACTCTGTCTTTACAAAAAATGCAAAAATTAGCCAGGTATGGTGGTACACACCGGTAGTCCCAGCTACTCGGGAGACTGAGGTGGAAGGATCACTTGAGCCTAGGAGGTTGAGGCTGCAGTGAGCTGTGACTGTGCCACTGCACTCCAGCCTGGGTGACAGAGCGAGACCCTGTCTCAAAAAATAAAATTGCTGTTGGATTAATTAGGAGGTTTGATATGGAGTAGGTCATCCTCTCATGTTATGAAGTTACTTGAAAGTGTGTCCACTCAGTAAGACACAAGTATCCATTTGGGGTTCTTCAATATTCTGTGGGATTTGGCTGGGCACAGTGGCTCACACCTGTAATCCCAGCACTTTGGGAGGCCAAGGAGGGCAGATCACTTGAAGCCAGGAGTTTGACACCAGCATGGTAAACATGATGAAACCCCATCTCTACTAAAAATACAAAAATTAGCCAGGCGTGGTGCATGACTGTAGTCCTAGCTACTTGGGAGGCTGAGGTATGAGAATTGCTTGAACCTGGGAGGTAGAGGTTGTGTAAGCCAAGGTCGCATAACTGTACTCCAGCCTGGGTGACAGAGCGAGACTCTGTCTCAAAAAATAAAAATAAAATAAAATATTCTATGGGGTTCAAGAGTTTCCTCTTTAGGGCCAAAGCATTATTGGAGGAAGGCAAACTTTACTTCTCCCACTTATTTCTGCCATGGGAGGAAAGTTCTCCTGCCCACCATCCACAGGCTCAGGCACCTGCAGGCAACTCCAAAAACTGCAGGCAACTCCCGAAGGAAATTGTTCGTCTCTATGAGGCTCTCCTTGTATCTCCAAAATTTATTAAATGACATCACAAATAAGGCTTGTGAAGTAGGATGAAGGAGTTAGGCCAGAGAGAACAGACAGAAGTCTGCAGGCATGAACACAAGCAGGAAGGAAATGGAGAACGCAAACAGAAGTGAGGCCAGAGCTGAACGCTACAGAAGGAGAATGAACAACGCTCGTCTGTATTACACAATACTTTCACAAGTATGGTCTGCCTTTATCCTCAGCAGCTCTTACTGGTAAAATACAATCATATCCATTTTATAGATAAGGATCCTAAGGCCCAGCAAGGTCATGGAGCTACATGTAACTGAGCCACATCTTAGATCAATGCTTTTTCTGCTTGGCATACCCCACAGGGATTGGCACACAATGGGTGAAGAGTTGAAATTTATTGAAGAAAAGTAGAAGGTATGCATTTGATAGCACTTAAAAAAAAAAAAGTAGGCCAGGCACAGTGGCTCACGCCTGTAATCCCAGCACTTTGGGAGGCCGAGGCAGGCGAATCACCTGAGGTCAGGAGTTTGAGACCAGCCTGGCCAACACGGTGAAATCCCATCTCTACTAAAAAATATGAAAATTAGCCCAGCATGGTGGTGGGCATCTGTAATCCCAGCTACTTGGGAGGCTGAGGCAAGAGAATCACTTGAACTCAAGAGGCAAGGTTGCAGTGAGCTGAGATTGTGCCAGTGCATTCCAGCTTGGGTGACAGAGTGAGACTCCGTCTCAAACAAACCAACAAACTGTAAATGTTAAGAAATTTGCATTTTTGCATGGTCTTAATATCTCCCCACAAGATACTAATTACAAAAGGACCCTTTACAAAAGAGAAACCCAGCAGATAACCTCCTTAACCACATGATCAATGTTAACATGCCTAATAAGTCATATCAACAGAAAGTAGCCCCTGATATGATGCACTAAGAAGGACATAACATCACTTCTGTAATATGCTTGCCAAAAATGTGTAAGTTCAATCTAATCACCAGAAAAAACATCAGACATTCAAATTGAGGGATATTCTATAAAATGACTAGCAGTACGTGTCAGGGTCATATGAGAAAAAAAAGCGAGAGATGGAGGAGCTGTTACAGATGAAGACTAAGAAGTTACAACTAAATGCAATGTAAGACCTTGGATTAGCTCAAAAGGAAAATAGCCAAAATTCAAATAAGGTCTGTAGGTTACCGTACCAGTGTTAATTTCCTGGTACTGATCATTGTACTAAGATTAGGTAAAATGTCCCTATCAGGGAAAGCTAGGTGAAGGTATAGGAAGTGAAGGCTTTAAGATAACTCTGAACTAGTTTTGCAACATTTCTGTAAGTCTAAAATTATTTCAAAATAAAACACCAAAATAACTATACAATATAATTTACATATGAATTATATCTAAATTTTTAAAACTATAGCTAAGTGTGGTGGTGCACACCTGTAGTCCCAACTACTCAGGAGGCTGGGGCTGGAGGGCTGCTTTAGCCCAGGAGTTCAAGGCTGCAATGAGCTACGATCGCACTGCACTCCAGTCTGGGAGACAGAGCGAGACACCGACTGTTTAAAAAAAAAAAAAAAAAACCCTATAAAATCTTGACAAAGTGAGGCATTAATATTTAGCTCTTTCAGATATTATCTTCTCCACCACCAGTGCTCATCTTTCTCTTCTAATTTGAGATGGCATTAAGAACCTCTGTACGTTCCAGATGATTCTCGGCTTCAAGGTCCAGCTCAAATGCCACCTCTTCCAAGAAGCGCTGCCTCATTGCCACACAGCTGCACAGCTAGAAATTGTGTCTTCATTCCTTAAATGCCCATGACACTTTCTGTACACATATATTAGGGCATTTATCATCTCCATAGTGGACATCTATGTATTCTCCTCCCAGCTCACCTGCCCAGTTCCGCTTCTTCCTCCGACCACGCGGTTCTCAGGGAAGCTGCCATGTTGTTACTGACTCCACAGCTGATTGGGCCAGAGTAGACATCTGACCCAGCTGGGCCCATCAGACACCTCCCCTGTTTTTTTGGCAGTTGCTTTTTTTTTCTTTCACACTGAAACTGAGTTCAATTAAGTTTAGCCTAAAGCTGCCCCCTTACCTGTTGTATATTAATTTGGGTCTGACGGTTTCTCCATGCATTGTGAACTGTAACCTAACTAGGTGTGTAAAAAGACCGTAAGCTACTCTTGTAACAAGTGTCTAGGTCTCATCTAGTCATAGCAGCTGAGTTTCAGCCAATCGCAGGCCGACAACAGTTCAAACCATGTAGGAATCAAACTGTAACCAATCTAGCTGTTTCTGTACCTCACTTCTGTTTTCTGTATATCACTTTCCTTTTTCTGTCCATAAATGCAATCTGACCCTGTGGTAGCTTCTGAGTTGCTGTGAACCTATTCTGGTTCCGCAAGGTGCCCGATTTGTGAATTGCTCTTTGTGCAATGACACTTTGTTAAATTTAATTTGTCTAAAATGTCCCCTTCCCACTCCCCCAATCAGAGGTAGGCTCTCGCTTTGTTGCCCGGGCTGGAATCAAACTCCTGGGCTCAAGCAATCCTCCCACTTCAGCCTCCTGAGTAGCTGGGACTACAGGCTTGTGCCACCATCTCCAGTTGAGAGTTTTTCTGGTAACATTAGCCACCATGTTCTCTGCCACATGGAGGAACCCTGTCTGTAACCAGAGTGAGAAGACAGCTAATGCACAGAGAGAAGCAGAGAATGAGGAGGGAGAGAGAGAGAGGGAGAGACAGAGGAAGAGAGAGAAAGAGAGCGAGAGCGAGAGAGAAGAGAGAACGTGCATGCATATGGGCTTACTCCATGTGTTCTTGTTTTCTGTCCTTGCCAAGAGTGGTTGTTTGGTTGATCCCTATTCACTACATAACCCCCAGAATCCAACAAATCTTCTGGTAAAACCCTCCTTTTTTTTTTTTTTTTTTTTTTTTTTTTTTTTTTTTTTTGAGATGGAGTCTCACTTCGTCACCTAGGCTGCAGTGCAGTGGCCCAATCTTGGCTCACTGAAAACTCCGCCTCCTGAGTTCAAGTGATTCTCCTGTCTCAGCCTCCTGAGTAGCTGGGATTACAGGTGCACATCACCACAACAGGCTAATTTTTGTATTTTTAGTAGGGACGAGGTTTTACTATGTTGGTCAGGCTGGTCTCTAACTCTTGACCTCATGATCTGCCTGCCTTGGCCTCCCAAAGTACTGAGATTACAGGTGTAACCTACTGCACCCAGATTTTTTTTTAATTAAGGTAATTAGAAGAGTTTTATGTGGCTCTCATCCCAAGTTGCAGGTAGTTACTCTTGAGTTATTTGTATACATGTTTATTCTCTCCTACTCATCTGAGGGTTGCCAAATGCCCATCTTAGATACAGTTCTCACTGGCCCAAGGCTAGTGAGAAAGCTAGGACAACATAGTGAGTCACTTATATAGGTAATTTTTAAAGTTGCTCAATTCTGGGATTAGTCCTTGTTATTGAATTTTATGAGATGATGGCAACAACAGAAAGTAGCAATTTATTTTTCCTTTTAATATTCTTTGAAGAATAACAAGATGATGGCAATGGAGTCCCCCAATTTAGGAAGAAACTTTACTGGGACATGAAATCTCAGTGAAGTGCTGGCCAGGTAATGATTCCTCTGGGGTGGGGCCCACTCTTGGCTCTCAGCAGAGAGCCTTGTAAATGAGTGAGATCATCTCCTGGGTGTAGAGAGCTGTTCTGGTCTCCTGCATCTCATAGGAATACGATCTGATTTAGAAGGTTACAGCTTAATCATTCACCCAGGTCCTTTAGGATTTTTAAAGGAGGCTTATTTTTATTATTTATTTATTTTATATACTTGTTTGCAAAATACTCTACTAGTCCTGCAGGGCTCTTCCTTCCAAATAGATCTCACATTAATTTTCTCTTTAATCCTAATCATCTGTATAGGTGTGGGAGTTGAGCTGAAATCTCCCATCTGGGAAGATCGAGGATCAGCTCGTTGTGGTGGGGAGAGAGCACTGGAGTGGGAGTCAGCACTGTAGTCCACCCAGTTTTTTCTCTTGCTGGTTGCAAGGCCTTAACCAACTTGCTTTATTTCTCTGAGCTTCAGTTTCCCTAACTGTGACATGGGGATGATATCTAACCTACCTTTTGCACAGAGCTGTTGCAAAGGGTTGAATAAGGCTTTGGCAGCAATTTGGAACTGAAGGAGATGGCAGCCGGAGGGGGACAGGTGCCCAATGTTGTTTTATAGACGCTGCTAGGGGCCGGGAGTGGTGGCTCATGCCTCTAATCCCAGCACTTTGGGAGGCTGAGGCGAGTGGATCACTTGAGGTCAGGAGTTCCAGACTAGCCTGGCCAACATGGTGAAACCCCATCTCTACTAAAAATACAAAAGTTAGCTGGGTGTGGTGGCATGCGCCTGTAATTGCAGCTACTCAGGAGGCTGAGGCAGGAGAATCTCTTGAACCCAGGAGGTGGAGGTTGCAGTGAACCAAGATCGCCCCACTGCACTCCAGCCTGAGCGACAGGGGAAGACTGCATCACAAAAAAATATAAATAAATAAAAATAGAAGCTACTAGGGCATATTTGAGGGGGAAAAGATTCAGTAACAGAAATGGAAATGTAGGCAGGTGTGAGAAAGTTGTAAGCACTTTGTAGCTCTTTCTAGCTCTGTCTCTTACTTGAATGTGATCTCACCCTCTGTGCCTCAGTTTCCTCATTTGGAAATCCAGGTCCCACAGTCAGGAAGTAACTTTTTGGATACCTTACACTGAGTACTAACGGTTGCATAAGAATTGGTTACAGGCCAGGCATGGTGGCTTACGCCTGTAATCCTAGCACTTTGGGAAGCCAGGGTAAGTGGATCATCTGAGGCCAGGAGTTTAAGACCAGCCTGGCCAACACGGTGAAACCCCACCTCTACTAAAAATACAAAAATTAGCCAGGCGTGGTGGCAGGTGCCTGTAATCTGAGCTACTTGGGAGGCCGAGGCAGGAGAATCGCTGGAACCTGGGAGGCAGAGGCTGCAGTGAGCCGAGATTGTGCCTCGGCACTCCAGCTTGTGACAGAGCGAGACTCTGCCTCAAAAAAAAATAAGAGTTGGTTACAGCAAGAGATTGCACTCCAGGTAGACAGAACTGCATGAGCAACGGCTTGGGGTTAGAAATTATGACAGCATGGATGAGACACACTGTTCTGTTTTTTGTTTCATGAAGACAGTATTTATTGTGATGACAAATAAGATAATGCAGGTAAACTATTTAGCACAGGCTGGAACATAACAAAGTCAGTAATGGTGCTTGTTTTTACTGCTATTTTTGTTGTTATTTTTACAGATAAAGAAAATGGAGGCTCTGATAGGTGATGTGTAGGCCTGGCACACAGCTATCAGTTGTTGAGCAGGATTTGAACCCACATCCTTTATCTATCTATCTATCATCTATCTATCTATCATCTATCTATCTATCTTTATTATTTATTTACTTATTTTGAGATGGAGTTTCACTCTTGTTGACTAGGCTGGGGTGTAGTGGTACGATCTCGGCTCACTGCACCCTCCGCCTCCTGGGTTCAAGTGATTCTCTTGCCTCAGCCTCCCAAGTAGCTGGGATTACAGGAGCCTGCCACCCTGCTCCGCTAATTTTTGTATTTTTACTAGAGACAGGGTTTCACCATGTTGGACAGGCTGGTCTTGAACTCCTAACCTCAGGTAATCCACCCGCCTCGGCTTCCCAAAATACTGGGATTACAGGTGTGAGCCACCTCGCCTGGCCTATTTATTTTTAAATTAAATTAAATTTTATTCTTTTGTGATAGGGTCTCATTCATTTCCCAGGCTGGAGTGCAGTGGTGTGATCTCGACTCATTGCAACCTCTACCTCCCGGGTTCCAGAGATTCTCCTGCCTCAGTCTCCCGAGTAGTTGGGACCACAGGCACATGCCACCACGCCCAGCTAATTTTTATATTTTTAGTAGACACAGGGTTTTGCCATGTTGCTCAGGCTGGTCTTGAACTCCTCACCTCAGGTGATCTGCCCGCCTTGGCCTCCCAAAGTGCTGGAATTACACGTGTGAGCCCACTGTGCCCAGCCTATTTATTTTTAGAGATAGAGTCTCACTATGTTGTCCAGGGTGGAATGCAGTGGCTATTCACAGTCACAATCCCACCACAGATCAGCACAGTTTTGACCTGCTCCATTTCCATCCTGGGCCTGTTCCCCACTCTTTAGGCAATCCTGCTTACAGGAGGTCACCATGAAGCTCAACTTAGCACAGACACTTGATCAATATAGCACACACAGCCTAGAACCCTTGGGCTCAAGAATTCCTAGGTTTATTCTTCTGCCTCAGCCTTCCGAGTAGCCGGGACCACAGGCACACACCACTGTGCCTGGCACCCTATCTTCTTGACACTTCCTCTTCACCAGGCTCTGAACCACTGTGTTCAAGTTACCCCATTGTGGGGCCTCTGTTCCTGACCGGAGGGGCCTCCCTGACTCAGCAACTGTGGGTGGCCTTGCTACTGTGCCTGGGCAGCAGAGGAGGTGAGAAGCCTCCCAGTTCCTTGAAAACCAAACATGACCAGACCAGGCCCTCTGACGCCCAATCCTCAGGCTTGGCCTGCTCCTGCCTGCCCATCTGGGCTGTGGGGCACTACTCCCTACTCAGCCTCCTGGGACCGCTCTAGTGGACTCTGGGAGAACCTCCATCCAGATCCCCCTTCTCAGGATCTTTTTGGGAAAAGTACTAAAAGAGAACATAAAATGAGTGCCTCTCACCCATGCTGCAATAATTCCTGACTCCAAGACTTTGCTCATATGGTCTGGTCCACAAAGTACCTCTTCGATCAGTGCTTAATGTATCTTTGGTGCCCAGTGTGAGGTATCAGGAGGAGTTACTTCATAACTGTGAGACCTGCAGTAAGTCACTCATCCCATCCATCCATCCATTCACCCACCCACCCACCCACCCATTGAATGCCTACCTGTGCCAAGCACGTTACATACAGACTCTGGAAACTCCATGAGGATTGCAGACCAGGTGTCAAAAGATAATTATTCAAGGCAGGCCTGGTGGCTCACGCCTGTAATCCCAGCTTTTTGGGAGGCCGAGGCGAGTGGATCACTTGAGGAGTTTGAGACCAGCCTGACCAACATGGTAAAACGCTGTCTCTACTAATAATACAAAAATTAGCCAGGTGAGGTAGTGTGCACCTGTAATCTCAGTCACCTGGGAGGCTGAGGCAGGAGAATCAGTTGAATCCAGGAGGTAGAGGTTGCAGTGAGCCAAGACCGTGCCACTCCACTCTAGTCTGAGCAACAGAGTAAGACTTTGTCTCAAAAATAATAATAATAATAATAATTATTCAACCGATATCCATAGGTGGTATAGTCTCAATATGTCTCCTCCAATTTTTATGTTGAAACATAATCTGCAACGTGGCAGTATTAACAGATGGGGGCTGCCAGGCTCAGTGGCTCACACCTGTAATCCCAACACTTTGGGAGGCCAAAGCAGGCGGATCACAAGGTCAAGAGATTGAGATCATCCTGGCCAACATGATGAAACCCCATCTCTACTAGAATACAAAAATTAGCCGGGTGTGGTGGCACGTGCCTGTAATCCCAGCTACTCAGGAGGCTGAGGCAGGAGAATCGCTTGAACCTGGGAGGCAGAGGCTGCAGTCAGCCAAGATCGTGCCATTGCACTCCAGCCTGGCAACAGGAGACTCAGTCTCAAAAAAAAAAAAAAAAAAAAGAGAATGGGATTAGCGCCCTTATGAAAGAAACCTGGGGGGGGTTATTCACCCCTTCTACCATGTAAGGACACATAGAAGACGTCATCTATGAGGAACAGGCCCTCATTGACACCTAATCTGCTGACACCTTGTTCTTGGCCTTCCCGGCCTCCAGAACTATGAGCGACATATTTCTGTCATTTATATATTACCGAGTCTGAGGTATTTTGTTATAACAACAGGAACAGACTAAAACAATGAACTGATGGGCCAAGGCTTGTCCTTACTACAGTCCTGGTAAGGCTGTTACCATTAACACCCCCATTTCATAGTTGAGAAGACTGACACTCAGAGAGGAGAAGTACAAATAACATACAGCCAGAGATGAGTGGAGCTGAAACTTGGCCAAGTTCTTAATCACTAGTGGTGTTGCCCAACTCCTAACAGAGGGAGGAGCCATGCTGAGGGCCAGGCCCTGGAGGAGGACCATTTCTCCTTCAGCTCTTGGCTTCCTTGGCAGAAAGCAGTTTTAATTCTTTCCCTTGTCTCCCTCCTAACTAAGGCTTTGAGGGTGCCCATCCCAACTCAGAGTCTACAAAGTACTTTTCAAGGTTTCCAGAGCCCTCATCTCAGCCCTGCAGGGGAATCAGGGAAAGGCGGGGACCTTCCCCATCGTTCAGATGGGAGAATTGAGGTCTCCATACTGCCTACAGTCACATGCCATGTTAGGGGCCTGGAATCTCTGCTTCAAGAACCAGAGCACAGAATTGGCTGCTAGATCTTTCCTGTAGGTGTGGTACGAAGCACGTAGAGTCTGACAGGTCCTAGCTCTGCCACTGACAAGTTATGCAGCCTTAGAGGAATCACTTCACTCCTCTAAATCTCAGACTTCTCCCCTGAATAATGAGGACAGTGCTAGTACCTATTTGAGAGATGTTGGGAGGATGAAATGAAACAATGCTTGTGAAGCACTTAGTGTAGTACCTGGAACATAGTGAGTGCTCCAATAATGAGGCTATTATGGTACTAAGTGCCTAAAATAGAACATGAGACCGGTGGGAGTATCCATGCTGAAGGTAATATTAGCTAATGTTTCTTTCTTCTTCTTCTTCTTTTTTTTGGAGACAAAATCTCACTCTGTTGCCTAGGCTGGAGTGCAATGGCCCAATCTTGGCTCACTTAAATTTCCATCTCCCAGGTTCAAGCGATTCTCCTGCCTCAGCCTCCCATGTAGCTGGGATTACAGGCACAAGCCACCATGACCAGCTAATTTTTGTATTTTTAGTAGAGACAGGGTTTCACCATATTGGCCAGGCTGGTCTCCAACTCCTGGCCTCAAGTGATCCGCCCTCCTTGGCCTCTCAAAGTGTTGGTATTACAGGCATAAGCCAACTGGGCCTTCCAGCCAGCATTTCTTTATCACTGCTATGTACCAGACACATTCATCTGGATAATATCCTTATATTTTTTACAGATATGATAACTAAAGCTTGAAATTGACTTGCCCTAGCTCCTTGCCCAGCAAGAGGAAGAGTCTGGGCCTGAACCTGAGTCTAAGTCCATGATCTCAGCAGCTCTGCCCCACTGTCCTGGATTCTCCAACCCCAGCATATGGAAGCCCAGAGAGAAAAAGGGAGTTTCTCAGGGCCCCACTGCAGGTGGGGGTAGGGCAGACCATACTGGGGAGGCTTTTTCCTTCCTAGCAGCTCTGCATGGGTCTGGATAATTCTCCAGCTTTAGGATTAAGGCAGAGCCTGACTAGCACATTCACAGTGCTCTGGAAGGATCCAGGGATCTGGTTCTTGGTCTCAGGCCAGCCAGCAGAATCCAACTCCACTTCCCTGCCCAAGCTTTAATGACACCTTCAGCCCCTACTCTACCCTGTGACTACCCATTCCCCACCCCCAGCTTTAATGCACAGGGCCCTTTTTAATCAGCTGAACCTTAGGCCAAATAAAACTCATTGGTGCCCGCAAAACCAGCCAGCTGGGGAGAGGCTGCCCTGGAATGTTGGAGGGGGGTCATCAAGCTGTTTGTGAGCTCTGGCAGAGAAATGTGAACAGCTACCTTTTTTGGGGAAAGTCAGAACACCATCTGTGGGAAAAGATCCAGGGCAGGCCAGCTCAGAGGCTTGGGCCTCAGTTTCCCATACTCACCACCACAGCATGTATGGGGGATGAGTAACTTCAGCTGGAGATTCAAGAACTAGGCTGGGCATGGTGGCTCTCACCGGTAATTCCAGCACTTTGGGAGGCCGAAGCAGGTGGATCGCCTGTGTTCAGGAGTTTGAGACCACCCAGGCAACATGGTGAAACCCTGTCTCTACTAAAAATACAAAAAAATTAACCAGGTGTGGTGGCGCATGCCTCTAGTCCCAGCTACATGGGAGGAGAATTGCTTGAGCTCCAGAGGTGAAGGTTGCAGTGAGCTGAGATTTTGCCACTGAACTCCAGCTTGGGCTACAGAGTGAGACTCTGTCTCAAAAAAAAAAAAAAAAAAATTCAAGAACTATTGATTGGGTGCTTGCTACAGGCCAGGCACTGCACTGGCTGCTAGGGACACATCAGGGACAGAGTTAAGCCCTGTCCTTGGGGGCTGACATTCTCGCAGAAGGCAGTCACTCAGTAAGTGTCCCAAAAGGCTAGAGGCAGGTGCCTCAGGCCCATAAGACCTGATCAACACACTTGTGGCTGGATAGGTTTCAGAATTCAGAATTATTATAATATTTTGAGCCAGGGTCTTGATCTGTTATTCAGGCTGGAGTGCAGTGGCACAGTCATGGCTCACTGCAACCTCAAACTCCTGGGCTCATGTGATCCTCCCAGCTTGGTCTCCCAAAGCGCTGGGATTACAGGCACGAGCCACTGCTCCCAGCCTTCAAATTTAGGATTTTTTTTACATTTTAAAAGGAGATCCAGTGGGTCTGGACCCATCCATCTCCAATGAAACATATGAATATTTCTGTAGCTAGAACTCTAAGTGAAATGAATAGACTGCACAGCCTGTCAATCCAGGTCAGATATTGGTCCCGAATGAGTTTTCGCTAAGTGTGCAGAAAAGCCTTTGGTTGTCTGAATTTTCTGGACTTGGAGCTGCAGGTATGAGACTGAGGGCCTGATTCCTCTTCCCATTGTACAGATAAGAAAACTGAGACTCAGGGCCAGAAAGTCACCTATCCAAGGCTCCCGAGTAAGCAAAATATGCAGGTAGGTGGGAATGTAGGTCTCGGTGTCTCCAGATTCAGGGCTGGCCACTAACAGGGACTGTGCCTCAGAGAGAAGCAGGGACTAGGTGGAGAAGGCTCCTTGGCCAAACCTCAGCGGCCCAGCAGCCGGTTCTGCCAGGAAGGAGTTAAACACTAGCTGGGCCCCTGCCAGGCCTCTGCACCAATGCTCCTCACAGGGCCTGCCTGTCTGGGGCCTGTTTACCAGGCTGTGCTTGCATCACCGGCTCTGGCTCCAATGTGCAGTGCAAACATTCACATTCTTGGCTCATGAGAAATGCACAGTTGTGGTGACATCATGCCCAGTGAGGAGGCTTTCGAAAGCCTCTCTCCTGCCCCAAGTCAAAGCTGTTTAATTAGCTCCCTTTAACTGGAACTCTCTCTTCTCGTAAAAACCAACTGGAGATACTAACCCGGTCGGGGTGATGGGGATTGGAGTGTCGTGTGTTTCTCTGTGTGTGTGTTTTAAGGGATAAAAATAGCCCATCTGGGACTCCTTTTGGGGTATTTGTGAGTATTAATGCATCACTGTTTATATTAAATCTATGTCACACTGGACATTTTTGTCCAAATTTGGGGCTTGGAGATGGAACAAGAGGAACCACCCGTATCTTCTGGTTCCCTCTAGTTTTTCCTTTTGGGAGGGAGACCCGTAGGCCAAGTAAAAGGGCCCTGGGAGACAATTTAGATCAATCCCTCACTATACAGCCAAGGGAAAGGAGGCCCAGAGAGGGGAGGGCCTTGCTTGAGGTCACGTAGTGAGGCTCCCAGGTTCCATACCCCTGGGATGTATTTTGCAGCACACCCCCCCATCTCAGCTTTATGAGCTGTTTTTCAGGGTGTTGGAAAGAGAAGAGCTTCTGGCTAGAGCTTCCTGGCTATATTTTGAGATTAAGAGTGGATATATCAGCCTGGGCAACACAGGGAGACCCCGTCTCTACAGAATTTTTTTTTTTTTTTTTTTGCGACAGAGTCTCGCTCTGTCGCCAGGTGCCAGGCTGAAGTGCAGTGGTGCAATCTTGGCTCACTACAACCTCCGCCTCCCGGGTTCAAGCGATTCTCCTGCCTCACCCTCCCGAGTAGCTGGGACCACAGGCGTGCGCCACCACGCACACCTAATTTTTGTATTTTTTAGTAGAGACGGGGTTTCACCATGTCAGCCAAGATGGTCTCGATCTCCTGACCTCATGATCCTCCTGCCTCGGCCTCCCAAAGTGCTGGGATTATGGGCATGAGCCACTGCTCCCAGCCCAGAAATTTTTTAAAAATTAGCCGGGCATGGTGATGCGTGCCCATGGTCCCGGCTACTCAGGGGGCTGAGATAGAAGGATCACCTGAGTCTAGGAGGTTGAGGCTGCAGTGAGCCATGACTGGCTATTGCACTCCAGCCTGGGAGACAGAGTGAGACCCCATCTCCAAAAATAAAAAAGCAGCGGGGCTGGGCACAGCGGCTCACACCTGTAATCCCAGCTCTTTGGGAGGCCGAGGCAGGTGGATCACTTGAGGTCAGGAGTTTGAGACCAGCCTGGCCAACATGGCAAAACCCCATCTCTACTAAAAATAAAAAACTTAGCTGGGCCTGGTGGTGGGCTCCTGTAATCCCAGCTACTCAGGAGGCTGAGGCAGGAGATTCGCTTGAACCAGGGAGGTGGAGGTTGCAGTGAGCCGAGATTGCACCACTGTACTCCAGCTTGGCAACAGAGTGAGACTCCATTAAAAAAAAAATGATGTCCACGCCTTTTTTTTTCTTGAGACTGAGTCTCGCTCTTTGCCCAGGCTGGAGTGTTGTTGTATCACAGCCCACTGCGGCCTTCACCTCCCAAGCTCAGGGGATGCTCCCACCTCGGCTTCCAGAGTAGCTGGGACTATAGGCATGTGCCACCACACCCAGCTAGGTTTTATGTTTTTAGTACAGATTGGTTTTGCCACATTGCCCAGGGTAGTCTTGAACTCCTGGACTCAAGTGATCTGCCCACCTTGGCCTCCCGAAGTGTCAGGATTACAGGCCTGAGCCACTGTGCCTGGCCACCTCCTCTTTTTCTGACCCAACGGCTTGCCTCTCCTCCCCAGATCATCCCAGGTCTTCTTTTGTTTCCCTTTCCAAAGAAGTCCCAGCCCTTTCTGGCTTCCTGCGATGGCCACTGAAGCTTGTTTCTCACCTAGGGATACTAAATTGAGCCAATGTAAATATACAACACCCAGTTAAATTTGAGTTCAGATAAACAACGTTTTAGTTTATGTCCCATGGAATATCAGGATATACATTCATCCGGCAACCTACTTTCTTTCCCTTGTATCATCCTGACTGTGGCAAATACCCTTGACAGCCTCCCCATTAACCTTCCTTCTCCTTCCTTGATAACTGAGCCCTGGTTTCTGTCTGGGGTGGCAGTATATCCCAGGTGATGAACTGTTATTGGTCCAAGCTAGTCATGACAATCCTGCTCTCTGTTGTTTTCCCTGACTCCCTTGTAGTAAGAAATGATCTGATGGTTATTATTGTTTTAGAGACAAGGTCTAACTCTGTTGCCCAGGCTGGAGTGCAGTGATGTGATCATAGCTCATGGCAGTCTTGAACTCCTGGCTGAGATCCTCCCATCTCAGCTTCCCCGGTAGCTGGGACAACAGGGGCATGACATCACACCTGGCTAATTTTTAAAAAAATTTTGTAGAGATGGGATCTCACTATGTTGCCCAGGCTGGTCTCAAATTCCTGGCTTCAAGTAATCCCCATGCCTTGGTCTCACAAAGTGCTAGGATTACAGGCATGAGCCACTGGGCCCAGAAGATCTGATGGTTTTAAGATAGGCCTGCAAGTTCCTTGACATTGCTCCTTTCAAAAGGTGGAGACTGGTCCCCTCCCCTTGAAAGCAGTCTGGACATGGCTGGGTGCAGTGGCTCACACCTGTAATCTCAGCACGGTGGGAGGATGAGGCAGGCAGATCACCTGAGGTCAGGAGTTAGAGACCAGCCTGACCAACATGGAAAAACCCCATCGCTACTAAAAATACAAAATTAGCCGAGTGTGGTGGCGCTTGCCTGTAATCGCAGCTACTCGGGAGGCTGAGGCAGGGGAATCGCTTGAACCCGGGAGGTGGAGGTCGCGGTGAGCCAAGGTCGCACCATAGCACTCCAGTCTGGCAACAGAGTGACTGGGGAAAAAAAAAGAAAGAAAGTAGGCTAGACTTAGTGATTCATTTCAAAGAGTGACTTCTGAGGAAAGCTCATAAAAACCATTGTTGTTTCTGCCTTGCTCTCTTAAATTACTCATTCTAGAGGAAGCCTGCTGCCATGTTGTGAGGACACTCAGTAGCCCTATGGGGAGGCCTGCATGGGGAGAAACCAAGTCCTCCCTCCCATAAACAACTAGCCCTGGCTTGCCAGGCATGGGAGTGAGCCACCTTCAAAGTGACTCTAGATCCAGTCACGTCTTTGAATGACTGCAGCTTGGGCCAACATTCTGACAACAGCATAAACCAGAGATACGCCTGTATTAATCACATTTTTTATTCCCTCCCTCCCCCTCCTTCCCTCCTTCCTTCCCTCCTTCACTCCCTGCCTCCTCCCTCCCTTCCTTTTCTCTC